>OX638360.1:14837314-15138807 GCA_951812935.1 Hermaeophaga mercurialis
TTTGTTTTGTAGATATATCATTATATTTATGCAAACTGTTTACAAAATGCAGATAATTGGAAAATTAAATAACATGATTTTGCATTTTTTATAATAATATATCTTTTTAGATACCACTGGTTAGTACGCTACTCTTTAACCAGCCATTTTGCTGAACGCTCTGGTATCCTTAACAAAGGTAGAGGAATCTTCAATAAATCATCAATGTACTTGGCATTATACCTTGTGCTCAAAAAAACGAGTAATGATATCCTCGTTTTAAAACGAGGACGAAGACCAAGGTCAAGACCAATAAGAAGACCGGAAAACCAACAAATAGGACAAAACTAGGAGGAACCAACACACACCACCACTAAGAAGAGGACACAACCAAGAGAAGAAAAGAGCGCGAGGTGATAACGAGGAAGGACCAAGGGAGAAAAGCGCTGTCCGCCACGCCTAAAGCCAAAAAGGTAGGACAGGTTGGATCACCCCACCCAGCCCATGGGTTGAAATCTTGTAGGACGACTGTGGACGAAAGCGAAAGTGAGCAAATGCGAGAGGACCTAAATGGAGACAGGGGGTGGTGGAATGGGTTCCCCATCTTCTATATCTGTAGACCAGATACGGAAGAAACCCGGGCTCAGTATGGATGTGTGTGTGCGTCTAACTTTTACCAACTTTTCAGGATATCGAAAAAGCTTATTTTTTCTAGTGAACTGTATATTTTTTAATTGAACAGAGCAAACTAATCGAAAGAGGGCAAAAATTCATTTCGGGCAAAAATCATAAAATGCCAAAAATGTAGACATGGTATGTTGCTACTGAAAAGACAATATGTTAGTAAGCCAATTACTAACTACGCACAGCACTTCAATTACGGAACGAATACCTAAGTGAACTATTTTCATATTAAAGAAATACATACATTTTTCTCCCGTAGAGAACACAATGTAAAATTTTGTTAAATTAAATGAAAATAAAGAATATATTTTGGATATATATTAATGTTACTAGGAAATAATAAATAGAAGGGGTTTATGAACAGTTCAAAAAATACTAAAAAACTAAAATTCAACATAAACAGTAAAGAAGGGAAATAAATCAATTGACAAGATCAAGAAAAATTAAATGAATAGAAAAATAGACAAGACAAGAGTAAGTGCAATAAATGAAGTAAGAAAAATAGTGATGGAGTCATGAAGTTCAAAAATTGAATTTTTTTTTTAAAATACGCCATCATTAATGACTATTGTCATATACCGACAAAGAGACGGCGTATACTATATCATCAAAATGTATACTTTTGAAAAGATAATGACATAACATAACATAAATAATTTATTACTTAAGTCATGCACAATGTGCATTCTTTAATTATTTTAGATACATTTTAAAGCACATTCATTAAGTTTGGTGAATCTCACGCACCTTAAAAACATTACAAAAAACGGAGAAAACATACATAAGGCCAAAGTTTACACAAAAGAAATAAGTAATAAAGGCAATAGAAAAAATTTTCTAAGAGCAAACTTAACAAAAGTAGAATAAGTAAAAACGAAAAAATCAATAACAATGCGTACAGAAAAAAACTATCAGAAATCTTAATTTTAAATAGTCTTCAACTCTTGTACCTTGTTAAAATAAAATTTTTCCAATCGGTGGTTTTTTATTTTGTAGAGCCTAAATGAATCTGCGGTATATTTATTTTTTAAGCAGTAATAAAAATAAGTAGAAATATAATAGAACCCTTAATAAAAACGTTGTTTTCCTTAAATAACATTGTATTATTTAAAAACAAATGCATCTTTAGAAAATGTTTAATAAATAGCTATTCGTCGCGATATATTCATTAATTAATAAAATAGTTTTAGCGAAATGAAGACATCTGAGGAAACATTTTTTATTACAACTATAAATAGATAAAAAATGACCAGTAAGAAGTACTGATTATAAATAAAAAATACAATTAAACGTCGTTTTTTATTGTCCTACTTACGAACTTTTGCGGCGCACGCTTATGTATCTATTAACCTCTATTATTTTTAAGTATTTCTATCACTTAAAAAATATTGACAATAACACTAGTCATAATCCACATACAGTCAATAAGTTCCTTTTCTAAAATCTTCCTATAATTTACTTTTTTTATTATTTCATAATAAAAATTATAAATCAATGAAATAATTTAAAAAAATTCCATTATTTACAACGGAGAAAATTCTATTACGAAACACAGTGACAGGGAACAAAATAAAAATAGTTAAACAAACCTTGTGTCACAGCAGCTCTCGGAGGATCATTGAAGACGTCTTCGACGTCTGAATTTCGATGTCGCGACGCACGTAGCGTCCGTCCACAATGTACGAACACCAACACAACACTCACGGTTCGGCAAGGGCGAGACAAGGTCGAATGAGAATGTTAGGGGCGGCGTTGTCAGATTTACTGGGCTATTTTTCCTCAAAAAGGGTGGTCTATACCCTACTTGGAGTTAGTTATCAGATGAAATAGGAAATTAGCGTATTTTCAAAATACCGCTATACAGCCACTTATAAAAAATATGCAATGAACCTTAAAAAAAATCCTCAAAAAAAAGAACATTATAACTAATCGTTTTGGGTTCGATTATACATTAAGACATCCTTATGGTAGAAAGAGACCACATAGAAGATGAATGGACCCTACACAGAGCCTGCATAACTTGTTTTTTGGGTTTCCTGTAAATTTTTACCTGTTACAGCCGTCTACTTTTTACTTATCATTAATAATTTTCCTAGATAAGCATTAGAGATATATTATTGAGATTAATTATTTTTTCATTATTATTAGGAAAAGGTTAGGTTTGTTAAATTCTTACGAGGACTGCTGCTTTAATTTCAGAATAGAAGCAAACAAAAACATTTAGAATTCAAAAAGTGGTTTTATTGCATTTCAAAATATTCCACTCGAATAAACCAGTTGTTATAACATTTTTTCCAATCTGCATCGTCTGGACTTGAAAAACGTTGACCCCGAAATTAATTTTTGATTTTTCCAAATGTATGAATATCGTTTGGGCTGTATAGAGAATGAGTTATTAATTCCACCTTTTGTGTGGATAAATAATCAATTGTTCTGGTTCTATTAATTTGTCTTATTTCAGAGAAAACTTCTGATAAACCAATAGTTACATACCACTCAGCATACACTATTTTGTGATTTTCTAAAGAAATAGTGGCGACATACTTAATTTTCGGCACAAAACGAGCAATCATTTGCTTCGAAACGGTCCAACTTCGAATAAATTTTGTTGGCTTTGCTTCATTTTGAAACACCCAAACAATAAAATGTTATTTTGTTTTTGGTTCATAAATAAATATGCAACTGTCATCACCACTAACGATGTCGTAGACCAAATTTGACGTACCTGAATTGAATCATTTTAGCGTTTCTTTGTGCCGTTTGACTTCTACAAATTTTGATTAATCTGTTTAATATCAAGTAGTAGAAGAAAGAAGTACCTTCTTTTTTTAGTGGTATCACTGTTGTGTTTTGTTGTCCCACTTCTTGTTAGTAGTTTTGACATATTGTCACTTTTATATGTTACTAGAATGAGGAGAAATTTTAAGGTAGTGAAAGGTTCGCCTGAGCATAGTTGATCCGTTGTTTTCTTATCAGGAATGGTCTATACCTAAACAAAACTGATATTCCTCTATGGTATATAATTGGCTACCATTTTCATTTCTTTGACAACATTAATGTTTTCTGACGTTTTTGAAGTTGTTAGTCGACCTTCACGAAATTCGTCACTAAGGTTGCAAATTTAAATTCTTGATACCAAAGAACATTCTTGAAAGTGCCTAGTCACCAAAAACAGTTTTAAGATTATCCAAAGAATTTTCTTCACTTTTCTTTAATCGAAATTAAAATTATTTCTCCAAAATGCAATAAATCTCATATTTTACAAATGTTCATGCGTCAAACATCGGATAACTACAGTGGTGCCATATCCGGAAAATAAAACACCAGCCCTCATAGCAATAACTGATCGCCCTGTATATACATATTTGTATCCATGAACTGGTACTATTTCTTGTAAAATAGATATGTTGTTAATTTTGATGTTTAATAAGTAAATGTATATAAGTCATTTTATATTTTACTTTAATTATCTAAAAATCTTCATATATCAGGTAATTTTACATTCCACTTCAACATGGTAGCAGGGCGGTTTTAATAGATTTTGATTTGTATAACATACTAGCTGATTATATACAAGTTGTCCTAACTGAGATAAAACTAAAGGACATAATCTGAAATAGCTTTTAACAAATAATGGAGAATAATTTGTAAAGCAGAAAGTTAAGCAAATTCTTTGTCAACATGGAATTAGACACAAAGTTTCAATGCCATATTATTCTCAAAAAAAAATGGCTGTTCAGCCAAATAGAATCATTGTTGCACTTGATATACTCATATTCCTAAATAACGAAGAAAGAAAATTAATAAAATGCTGTAAAAGAATACTCATTGGTTATGAAAACAATGATAACCGTATTTGGTGTAAAGAAATCAAAACACTAATAAGGTCTCGTGATGTTACTTGACAAAATAATTTTACTTTGTGTAAATATACCCAACATGCTATTTGATCCAAATCAAAGCAATGATTAACCAAGTGAAAGCCAGTTTAATTCAAGGTCAGAAGAGTTTGTTAGAAAATCAGAAGAATATATCCAATAAACCATAAAAGACAGTGGTGAAAACAGAGATAAGAACGAAACGTAAAATGAAGATGACATAAATGATGAACTTGAGGACACAAGTAACCAAAACTAGAGATGTTCGCTGCAATTGATAAAGTTAAAAGAGAACTCATTCTGGAAAAATCTGTTAATGTTTTAAAGGTCTATCGAGATAGACAAATCGCAAATGCGTTAACGAAACCTTTGTTTAAGCCAAGACTTTATATATCATGAAGAACTTTCAAAATTATTCAATGAGGGAAAGTGTTACGTTTGTAAGATTAATTGATCGTCGTGTATATTTTGTATTCATCTACAAGTACTATTTTTTGTTAAATTGATACGTTCTTATTTTTGACATTTAATAAGTAAAAAGTCATACTAGTTATGTTATATTTTACTTTTTCTGAAAATCTTCACAAATTAGGGAATTATACATTCCATTTCAGCAAAGTTCAGCAATTCATAAATGTAAACTTCACATCCATTTACCCCAAACAGTACTTTTATTATATTAGTTCGGTTGACCATGGAGGTATAAACGAAAGCCCTAAACAGCACTAAAATCACAACCATCACTTACTTATACCAGCGGTAGAGGTTGAAGCAGAAAAAATACTTTGGAGGACTGGAACAGAACTAAATTTATCAACACTTTTGGCAAATTTGTCAAGAACCGCTTAGAAAAAAAGCGCTGAATTCTAGTGAAGTAGCTCCAATAAGTTGATCTGAGAAAAACTAAACGAACTAGCCAAAAGGGCTGTTGTGATTGCTGTTTCAGAACAAAACTTATTATGTGAAAGGTATTATGATTATGCACTTATTATATACCGGCAACAAACAGTTCGTTAAATAAAAAGAGAACAAAGACAACTATAGCAATATTGGAGAAATAAAATAGAAAAAATAGACTTGGAACAGTTAGATGGAAGTACGTTAGGAGAATATTGTATGCCTATACGTTCTCAACTGAAAGCAAAAAAGGATGACATGGTCCCTCCACATTTGTAGAACTTATAATTCAATATAGTGACTATATTTAGGCAAGGGAAGACCCGAATGTTTCTAGAATTAACCAGATGAAGCGTCATTTTTCTTACAATTGCTGTCAAATTTTCAAACAGATTATGCATAAACTCCGCATCTTGAAAGTGATTCCCACCCGATCATTCACTGTTAGCTTCAAATTATCAGTGCTGTTCCTGAAATGACGTCTTGAAACAAGAAAAAAGCCTACCGCGAAATCGAGACTAATGGTCCTGATTGTGGAAGCTGTAACGCAAAAAATGGGCATAAACATACGTCGTTACTGTCGACCTAAATAAACAGTTTGCATGTTTTAAATCATGAATGAAAATGAGTTTCCTGCTGTGCTAAAACATTTATTTTTGAAAGGTTTAACAACGAAACAAATAAAAACTGTATTATAAGTCTTTCGAACAGGTGTGCTGAATTTAACGTGGTGGAGCAAGCAAAGATGATGCACCGCGTTCTAGCAGTTCAGAAACAGTTACAATCAACCAAAAGCGAGTTCTAGACATGTTCAAATACAATAAAAAAGGTTGTTTGCACCTACAGATGAAATTTGAATACTTCACTATACTACGAGAACCAAAGAGCAGTACTATCTTTTGGAATTCCCGAGGAATAATTGTTATTGATTACTTACATCACGGAAGAACAATAACAGGTAAATATGATAGTTTCTCATTGAGCAGATTGAACGAAAAAATTAAAACTAAATAAAAGGATACACAGTCTCCTGTGAAAAATTATTATAATTTTGTCCAAAAAGTTAATTTTTTCCTTTTCATTTTAAAAATGTTTCTATCTATTCTCTAAATTATGTGTTAAATAATAAAAATTTGGCAACAACGTTGTTTAAATAAATAAGCGAATTAATTAGTACCGTTTGATAATCATTTTATTAATAGCTAAATTAAAGACTATTTTTTAACAATAATGTAATCTTTTATTATAAATATAAATTATTATATATTTTCATATTCCTAGAACAGATTTTCATTAAAATACTGTTTGGTGGTTTAAAATCTACCAGCCTTGTTGAATTTAAAGAATATTATAATAAACACAGTTAATCGGAATAACATATATGTAACAGGCTAAAAATTAGTGGTTTTAATTCGTAAATTTTAAAATAATAAATTGCAGCCATACCTATGAATACTAGTAATAAAAATATTCGGTATACCTTGTCACATACCATTTAAAAATGCCTAATCCCCTCTTGCAAAGAGCAGGTAAAACTATTAAGGAATGTTACGATCAGATAAAAATTATTTTAGATGTATAGCGGTTGAGCAAAAAATATCTAGTGTATAAACAGAAATTTAAAAGTAAAAGAAAACGTAATAATATATGATCGGATAACCAATAAAGAGCACAAAAATGTATCCCCTCCAATTAACCCCATTTTAACTCTCATTGAAAAACACCGACCAAACTTTTTATTGACAGAGGTACGATCACGACTGTTGGTACGTTACTATCGAATTGACTGGAACGAAGTTCCCACCTCGATATCTACATTTCAAGATATTAGAGGAGAAATTGTAATGCATTCTCGCTTCTTCATAATGAGTAAGTAACTGAAATTAACTATTTTTAACTAGATATTTATACATTCTACTATCTCAGTCATATAAATTGCTATTGATTATTACATTTAAAAACGAATAAAAAAAATTTGTACTAACCGAGAGTAATATAAATGATAATATGTATCTGGCTTCAAAAATTATAATATTTAAATATAATTTACAGCTGCTATCTAAAACAAAGAAGCGAAGAGCAGATGAAACTAGTACTAGAGGATGTCACCGAGTAATATTACTGCTTACAAGCCACGGTCCTATATTTTGAGATAAAAGTTCTTATCAATTCTACACAAATTTAAAAAGGAAAACAGGAAATTACCAAAGAATGGATTTGCGATTTCATGTCCAGACATCCTCGGTTAAGTTTTCGAAAACCAGAACCTATTAATAATTAACTATATAATTAAATTTATCAAGTAGGGAGCAACAGATTTTTCGATATCTTAGAAACTTTAATTTATAAATTTAGGCCTACTCGCATTTTTAATGTAGATGAAATGGGGACAAGTGTTGTCATAAACCTAATAAAATGATTGTTCCTAAAAGTTAGAATCATGTAGGTTGTGCTTTGAGCAAAGAAAGAAGCAAAAACATAACAATATGTTGTTTCATGAGCCTAAGTGGGTTATTTCCTCCGCTAATGTTGATATATACCTGAGTCAGAACGATGCAACATTTAGAAAATAAGAGCCTTCATGAGAGTTACAATTTTGTACCCATTTAGAACTTATGTAAAGAAAATTATTGTCTCCATAGGTACCTCCACATTCATTTTACACATAATTCAATTATTGGATTTCAAAGTTTTTCCATAAAAAAAGCGCATATGACTTACAAGGTGACAATTTTTTTAAACCAAAGCCTTACGAAACAATAATAATTTTTTATGTAAATGACTTATTTTGGAAAGCCTACCTTAGAGTTGCAACACATAAAAAAGCAGTGACTTTTAAAAATCGGGAATAATTGCCTTTAATTTAAATGTTTTTAGGGTTTTTACAAATTCGCTTCAGAAACTACATTGACTAATTTTGCACACAGCTAGTTTGAAAAAAGAAAATTTGCCGAACATATTTGAACTTTCCGAACAATAATATTAAAAACAATGAAAATACTATAAATTCCCTTCACATTGTTCCAAAGATTAAAAATAACCAATAATCAATTTACAAATGTAGTTCCAATACCAGCTATTTAAAATTATTCGATAAAATGGAATAAGTTTTTAAAAAGTAGAGATCTGAGGTGCTTACTTCAATTCCATATTAAAAACAATTGGATGAAAAAGAAAGAAAGAAAGAAAGAAAGAAAGAGAAAAAGTTAATCGAAGAAACAAAAAAATAGAGAACCAATTAGACGACGTGTGTTAGAATCATTTAATAACGACAAAATCGTTGATTTGAGCATTTTTGTGCCTACTTAAATTACTAAATATAAAAAAGATAAATTATACTTATCTGAATTTCCACAGTATTACAAAGGATTTTAAAATGTATTCTAATCTGACCCAGGTTTCTGTATCTGACATACCATTTTCCAACATTGACAACACACACACACACACATTCAATCTGAGCCCGGGTCTCCTATCTTCCATATCGGGTTTACTGATATGGAAGATGGGGAACCCATTCCACCACCCCCTGTCTCCAGACAGGACCTCTTACATTCATTCTCTGATTCATTCGTCCGCATTCTTCCCTCAAGATATCACCCCAATGGCTAGGTGGGGTGATACAACCTGTCCTTACTTTTTGCGTCTTGGGGTAGCGGCCAGCGCTTTTCTCCCTTGGTCCTCCTATGTTGCTGCCTCGCGCTCTTTTTCTTCCTCTTGGTTTTATCCTCTTCTTGTAGTGTGTGTTTTTGTGCCTCTTGTGTGGTCCTCTTAGTTGGATTTACTTGCTTCTTACTGGTCTTGGTCCAGTTCCTCTTCGTCCTCTTCTATTTGGTTTCTGGGCATTGCGTGCCTCCTGTAGTCCTCTCTGGTGTAGTCCACTAGTTCCCTTAATTCCCTGTTCGGATGGTTTTGCAACTCTTCGAAGAGCTTTCTCGCTCTGTCCGTCATCAACTGTAGCAGTGGTGTGGCCTCTGTTTCCCTGTATATTTGGTTGTTCCGAACATACCAGGGGGCGTTTACTGCCATTCTTAGTGTGATGTTTTGTTGCCTCTGTAGTTTTTCCTTGTGGGTCTTTGCCGTATGTCCCCATGCTACCGATGCGTATGTCATAATCGGGATGATTATGGAACGTATCAGTAGCAATTTGGTCCTCAGGTTCAACTCACTGCGTCTTCCTAGTATGCAGTTCATCCTAACTCTTGCTTGCTTCACACGATCTCTCACTGTCTTTACGTGTTTTTGGAACGTCAGCCTCTTGTCCATAGTTACACCAAGGAACTTAGCACTATTGGACCATCCAATGTCTGTTCCGTCTAGCTCTATTTCCTCTTCTGGTTCGTGGGTCCTCTTCGTATAGAATACCGCCTGGGTTTTCTCGGAGTTTAGAGCTATCTTCCATTTGATGCACCATTCGTGGATGGAGTCCATGGCTCTCTGGATGTATCTGGTGACTAGGCGTGGCTGGGTGCTTCTCGCTGCTATGGCGGTGTCGTCGGCGTAGAGACTCGTGAGAGTGTGGGCTGTCTTCGGCATGTCCGCTATGTAGATGTTGTACAGCAGTGGGGATAGAACTGCTCCTTGCGGTACTCCTGCTTCTTGGTGTCCTTCTTGTGATAGGGTTCCGTCCAGTTTGACTCTGAAACATCTGTCCCGCAGATAACTGTTAATTAGTTTTAACATACCTTCAGAGTATCCCTGCTCCCTCATCTTATGGATCAGTCCACCGTGCCAGACCCTGTCGAATGCTTTGGCGACGTCTAGGAATACTGCCCCTGTCGACTGGTTTCTGTTGAATCCTTGAGTGATGTATTCGGTCATCCTTAGTACCTGAAGCTCCGCACAGTGCTGACATTGACAAGAAGATTGACAGATCTTATAAACGTGTAACCAATTTCATGTTATAAACATCACAACCAATCATTATTAAGCAATATTTTTCTTTTTCTAAAAATATATTTGGATAGTATTATACATGGTTGGGATAAAGTAAACCAAGTAAATATCTTTAAATGAAACATACGATATTAATGAAATTTTACAAGTGCAATGCGGCAAAATGCAGCAGATGTATATTTTTTTGTTAATAATATACTTCCGGTTTAACCGGAAATACCCTCAACTTTTTTAATTTAAATAGGACACCCTGTATATTTTTGCAGATTTTGAAAGATCTTGTAATTTCGAATTCGTACATACCGGGTTTAGTGTAAAAACGAGGAATACAGCACTTTAATAAACCACTTTTAAGTTTTTATACATTAGAGTAAAATACCATTTAGATAAACAAATTGATATTGTTTGTATTAATAGTAAGAAATAAATGAGTACTAACTAGTAGGTAACCGTTGCCAAACTGTCAAATTATAATTTACGGAAATAAATTGTACGATTAAGATTGGTTCATTTAAGTGAAAAATTGAAATATTTATGATGATCGGTTATGGTGATCGATTCATAGAGTTAAACGACCATCATGCTTGCAGGAATTGAGACAAAGAATTATTGATGAATGTGAACTAATACGTGGAAAAGTCTTGGAAAGAGTTACTCAAAAATTTGTTAATAGGCTGGCATATTGTCAGGAGGTGAACGGAGAGCATTTTGAACATTTGAATTAATATTAATTACAAAATACACTAAATAGATTTGATGAAACACACAGCAGATTTATCGGTATCACTCAATTTATTTTGTAAGTTTGACTCCTGTCAATATATCGAGGTTGAAAACACAAAAATTCTTACTATCGTTTTAAATTTGGAATGCAAAGTAATGATGAACTTAATAGCATGTGATATTGTTTACTTAATGCGTTAACTGATAAACATTTAAGTTATAAATAAAAGTCAAACATTTCTTCATGTTAAAATAAAATTTGCCTTTGTGATATGGAAAATACCTCTGAAATATATGACATTAAAAAATAAGACGCTTAGGTAAAAGCAAAGGTGCGTTTAATTTGCAATTAGTTCAGAATCAAAATTAACACTTTCAGGTAATTTGAATCATTTCTACCTATGTCACATGGCGAAATTTGGTCGTTATCATCTCTATGGACTCTTTTTATTCTTATACAAACGACGTATTTAAAATACAGAAAATTAAATGCAAATGAAAAGAAAGTTTCTTTTTCGTAAACGTTCAAAACACTATTATTACGACATATATAAACAAAATAAAAAAATATGTTAATTACCTATTTAAATATCATTTAGTCTCGATTTGTTTACACATGTGATAATATCTAAACTTATTTAATATTTGTTATTTTAAGATCAGAGCTAAAAATGTTTGAACTTGAAAAACTTGTTGGATGGGTATTAAATAAATAAATATTTCTCTAAACCTTGCAAGGCTCCTTCCTGGTCCAATTACTCCGGTCCTGTATGGGATTTTTTTTAGTTGCACTTATGGCCCTACCAAAGCCAATTAGCCAAACTTTTATAAAAATTCGTAATCATTCGTAAACATAGAGTTAATATCGAAAGAGAAAGTGATGGACGATCATATGGTTGATTAGTTCATTGTAATACCTTTATAATGATGTGCCACACATGATATATTCCCTATTTAAAATTAAGGGATTGGAGTCGTGGACGGCAGGGGATTGATGTCTGTATCGTAAAAATGTGTCCCCTTTGGAATAAAAACCGATATGATTCAGTGTTTTCTAAAAATCTAATCAATTCTGCTAAATGGATTATTTTGAGTGGCCAACTCTGTATAATAAAGTAACAGTAAATTTACAAAAAAATGTATATAAAAAAATGTTTATTGGGACTGCCAATCATGTATTAGAAGTACGGCAAATTTGTGTTTAAAAAAAATAGAACAAACAAGCGTTTAAAGGAAATTCTTGCCGTTCTATTTCATCAAGATAGATCGATACGACTCTCATTTTTTTGAACCACACTATTGGAAATTATTTTTAAGTCCCATTTTCCAAAATTTTTATTTATACAGGAATTGGATTAAGTTATTAATTATAATAAACTCTTTAATTTCTAAAAAAGAATATTTTATTTTTTTCTAAATTGAATGTCTCGAAAATATTGAAAAATATTTCCATAAAAAAGGTGCTAAAAACTATTAGGGTATTTTTTAAATAGGTTTCAACTTTTTACACGTATAAAAATGATACTTGTTTTCGAGATCTAACTAAAATAGTATATGTCGCTACTGATATTTTCTAATAATAATTTTCAAATTAAACGTCGTATTTAACTGGTTCTGTTGGAACCTGTGGAGATATTTCACGGTCTGGCAACACCATACAAGCGACAACGTTTATCAAAAATGCCGAAGCGAAGAAATGAACTTTTGCCGGTAAACACACGCTTATTTAAGATGATATGTTCGTTCTATTTTGAAAACCATAGCTTTGTTTATTGGACTTATAATATTTGGATTTGTTTATAATATTCGGACTTGTTACAGAATCATGCGTTTCCGAACAGCTTCCGAATGATGCTTCGATTGTGATACTCACCTGATTGTTACATGGTCAAAAGCAGAGGCGGCTTCAGGAGTCCCGTTGTTTTATTGTTTATCTTGATTGGGCTAACTGCCAAACAAATCATCATGTGAAAATCACAGATTATGTTCATGCTTATTCAGAACTGCCAAAGAACACGTGGAAGATTTTTACATTTTCAAAATAAACAAAAAAAAATAATAATCTATTATCTATTAAAAATTTATGGTAGAAACTACTATCTTTAACAATGTTGTCAAGGTTCAATTCCCATATCTCTATTAATAACACTCTCTATTAAAAATAATAAAAGATAAAGGAATTATTAGTTCGCAGATAAGGCGACCACACTTGTTCGTTTACAAATATTTGATATTCGGCGAGTATGTAGAATATTCGGGTTCGTCCGCAAATATTTACGCTTGTATGTACTTGCCATCGAATACTTTCAGTTTCGAAGCTGCAAAAACAACATGCATAAAAAAAACGAATATTCGTGGTCGTGTCCAAACTTGTGTAGAAAAATATTGATATTTTAACTATCTACGTATTTTGTTATTTTTTATATGTACGATAGTTTTTTAATGTGTAATATGTATATTGTGTATATTGTAGAAATACGTAAAAGTGCAATAATTAATTATTTAATAAAAATAAATAATAATAATAAAATAAAATATGAAGTGAACTGATCAAATACACTTTCTGAAATATTATCAAGATGAATATTGCATTTGAGAATCACTGCATCCTAAATACAAAAATAGAAATAAAGTAAATGATCAGTATCTGTAGCATGGGGAGGATGGGAGCCCCACAGCACTTAGACCATATTTGGCCCATTGTACATCGTCTTCTTATCGAAGACTTCCTCTAGTTCGTCAACCAACCTACTGATTTTATGTAGGTGATATTGTCGCCTAGAGGTTTCTCCTTTATGTGGGACAGTGTTAGCCAGTACTTGTTGAACGCAGAGTATCTTAGGGTGCGGCAAGTACCGAACACGGTTAATACTCCTTTGCTTTGATATACTGCAAAATACCAAAAATAGACGTAAACAAGGCGAGCACTTGCCGAATACCGCATGTCTGGCCGCACCCTTATAGGTGATGAGAGTTCTGGGCAATCACAGAGGATGTTTTCCATTGTTTCATCTTCATGTTCGCATTCTCTACATAGGGGCGTGTCGGATAACCTCATTTTGTAGAGTTGCTTCCGAAGATGGCAATGGCCAGTGAGAATTCCTATAGCTAGATTCTGTCTGGTCATTCTTAGGTATTTCTTGACTGCACGGTTGTCGGGGTACGGTACAAGTTTCTTGGCTAGCTTACAGCTGCTTGATTCGTCCCACCTTAGCTAAACATGTCTAAGAATCGTTATGTTATTAGGTTTGTCACGACTGATGCTATCAAGCATTACCTTAATAAAGTAAATGATGCTTGGTAGAGATTACACGAAGTATTAATTTTAAAAAGTATTATTTCTGATTTCAAGAAAAAGGGAGATTCTTTAAAGGCTTCATTTAGGGCTTATCAATAAAAAGAAAGAATCTATATAAACTGGTATGTGTACGGATGCAACATTTCAACCCACCTGGTTTGCTTACAACGTAATGAAAAAGTTTCTGGGTTCAGTTTATCATTGTGATCCCTCAGTTGATACAGAGGTAAGAAAATTCAACTTAGTTCTCAAATACTTGAGCACTATATTATCTCAGAAGGAATATCTAATACAGATATACAACACAGAATACAGCAAGTACAGAAATGTGTCCGATTTCTGAACTCAGTGTTTTGGTAACACAAAATCAAATTAATAACAAAAATGACAATCTAGGAAGCGATAGTAGAGCCTATTTTAACGTATAGATCAGAGTGCTGGCAAATGACAGCAAGTAACAGAAAAAGAATAGACGTAGTAGAATAGGATTTCTTAAGAAAAGCGTATCAAACATCAAGAAAAGAACATATACGGTTCAAAGAAATTAGAAGAAGGCTAAAAGAATCTACACAGCATTAGTTTACATAGACGCACGTCTGCTCATCTGGTATGGACACGTGATGAGAGCCGAAGAAGACCGATGGCAAAAAGGAATCATACAATATGCCCCTAGAAATAGGAGAAAAAGAGGAAGACCAGCGATAACCCGATAACGTGGCAAGATGGAATATGGAATAAGAATGACGATAAGAGACAGGACTATTGAGGAAAATGGATGGCAAAATAGAGATAAATGGCGATCAAAATGCGGCATGTAGCAGAGGTTGTATGAACCCCGCAATATATACATACCTATATATAAGAAAATTCAACTTACAATATACTTATACCATTTTATTTATTATTCCGCTTTTCCTATTAAAAATACAAGTACGAGGCTTGTTTGGTCTGGTTAGTCTTGGAACAATTTTAATCAGTTAACTGATGTTTTGCAACGTTACTAGTGTTTTTTTGCATATAAGCGAATGCCGATTCAGTAATTTATATACTAATATGTTTTATGAATGTCCAATATTGCATTGTATTATTTTCATTTTTTATTTTGTTCAAGCAGGTTGTTTATAAACTAAGTGACATAGAAAGAAGAACACCCAGTAATCATTATTTTATTTGAACAATTTTTGGTATACAAGTATATTTGAGTTAGATTAGTAAATTATCAAGAAATAATGCCAAAAATTTAAGAATGGAGGGGACGAATCATAAGCTGCGACCAAGTGGGTTGAGAACTGAAAAAAAAAAGGCCTCATTCAAATGTTAATGTTGACATTTTTTACGACCATGAGGGGCCCTACTGATAGAGTTTAACGAGCGTAGAGTGCATGTCAATTCAAATCTGTACAATTAACTTTCACCAAACTCAATCAAGCAAATAAGATGAAAATGTCCAGGAATGATTTGACATGGTTTCACGATAATGCTTGGCTTCATATATATATATATATATATATATATATATAGTAAAAGAAAATCTGGATCAAAAGGAATGAGGGATTTTAGAGCAACCACCCTATAACCCATATTATCACCTTGCACTTTTCATATCTTTGGGCCCCTGAAAAAGGCTTTAAATTGTAACCGTTTTTAGTGGGACGCAGAAATACAAAACGTCGTGAAAGAATTCTTCAAACATCAGCCACACGAATTTTATGAGCAGAGTATACATCATCAGTTAGTGAAACAATGATATATGCCTTAATTGTGGTGGGAGTTAATTGTATATGTATATGTTTGTAAATAAAGTTTTTATAGACCAAAGATAGATTTCAATTAAACAAGCTCCGTATCGTTTATTATATTTGTCTTGATGGCCACGATCCAGGTTCGGATTTCTATAAAGGAATGAAAAGACCCTGGTGAACTACAAAGAGATTCTGAAACTGTTCCTGCGCGAAAAATTGTGCAAATAAACATATGTTAATGTTATGAAAGTTACTTTTCAGGGTTGTAGCAAGATGGGCCCTACTTAACGTTTGTCTTTTAATCAGAGAAGTTCTTATGATCCCTAAGTTACAGGTTAAAACATTGAGAAGAGGCAAAAATGCAAGCGACAACGCATCTTTTATATTTGAAAAGTTAAATATGTTAAATCATATCATCTATATACAGCTGTCATGCTTTTACTACAAAAAGATGCTTTTTAAAACATATATTATGCTATATAGAATATTGTAACAGTAAGTACAGGTAGAAATAATTTTTACCACTACAAATTCTAAGCATATTTCCATCAGTTGATAAATAAGTTTAAGTTAAGAATGGATTGCTATTACCAACATATGATTTGAAATGATGTCTTTACTCTCTAATAGTCAGAGGAAACCCCCTTATTTGTTTAAGTGAATTAGCGATCTAAACAGTCTATTCAATAAGTTTACTTCAATCTGTACACGTAATTGCATTATTAAATTATTATTGTGAAAAAAAATGAGTCAAACAAAGAGATATACAATCGTTTGTGTTCATGCCCATCTAGCTAAATTAGGGATAATGCCTTCTTCTAAATATATTTGTGATAATATTTCGATAACAGACCTAAATCATTAAATTTTTACACTCAACAACAAAAAAATCTATATTACATTTATTAATGTTGTTATTAATAACGGAATACTACTACTCATCAACTTAGAGCATTTACTAATTTTAAATAACAGAAAGGTAATTGATGTCCTTGCAAAACTAATTAAAGAAGCTAAAATCAAAAGTTAAAGTGTGACTATGGACATATTTAGTTCCCAAAAACCAACCTACTCTACAACACAACCCATGCAGTATAACTTTGAAAAGATAAATTAAATAGAAGTAGAGGAATGTTTTAAAAAAATTGCCTACAATTTCTTATTTTTTTTCAAAAATTAGATAGTAGTACAAGTATCTACGCCAAGAAAAAAATTCTTGTTTAAATTTTGTTCAAGATAAGAAAGGTAGATACTAGGTCATACGTCCTGAAATAGCATGATTTTATATGAATTTTGATAAAAGTGTTATGTAAAAAAATACTTTCCCCAATAAATTCAAGTAAGTTTTTCTGTACCTACAATGTAGTAATATATTTTAAATTTCATGTTGCTCACTTCATACGAAGTGATAGGTAATAAATTAAATTTTAGTATTAATTGACTATTAAAAAAAATCTAGATTTATTTGATTAATATTGTTTAATCCTCAAGTTTTTCAATAATTGCCGATATATTCCCGATTGTAATTTTATTTGATTATATTTATAGCTTTTTCTTGAGCACCTAGTCTGTCAGGAGCTTTAAAAATAGAACAAACGCCCAATAGAGCAAATTTTGGTGACAGTCTTAATGAGTGGGAAACACAAGAACTATTTCCAAAGAATCCAGAAACAAAGTGATATTTTTGAACCTTTCGTCACTCATATTTAAATAAAGTTAACATAAAAATTGTAAGGCCATTGTTATGTTATTCTAATATTTCAAACAAAACCATATTGCTTTTTGTGTTGGTTGTTTCCAGATCGCCAAAGCAAATCGTACTCCTCATGGTTAATGATGTTTTTGTTAAAAGTAATTTTACACAATCTATATCCGACCATGAAAACTCACAACACCATATTGGCTATCTTTTATATTAATTGGTTGCAAAGAAATAACATCGATATTTATTTGGAAAATGAAATCTACAATAAAATTGTTTTCTAGCGAGTCATATTGCATCGTCTAATTAATGTTATAATTACTCAATTTATCCTTTAAAATGTCATGAATCTAAATATAAAAATGTTATGTAAAATTTGCACCTACTTTCTAATTATGATCCCATTTTAAAAGTAAAGACAGGGTGAAATAAATTATAGGCCTCACGATTCAAAAACCTATTAATTTGCTTGGTATTTTGGAAAGTAAAAAAAGCTCAATTTCTGGCGATTATTTGGAACACAACACAGGTGCTGTTAAAAACTGACCAACTTTCTGTAGTTCTTCAATATATCTCGATAACAAAAAATGGGGATAATGATCGTAAAGAAGAAAAAGTAATACTAACCTGAACAATTCTAAGTATATCCAAAGATCTTATGCCTCTTAGCAGATTACTAAATTAAGAAAATAAAATAAAATAATCAAAACAATTTTATTTAAATTAAATGAAAATATATATATTCTTGCAAATTACAAAAATAAAAAAATGAACATTATAAGTAGATCAGTATTTATTCCTTAAGACTCGACAACACATAAATCATCATCCTCAGCTCCTTTCTCACCTGGCGGATTCAGTTTTCTTCTTTTGGAAGAGCCTTCTTGGGGATCATCTTCTTCATCGACTATCATGAGATCATCTTCATCACTTTCTTGTGCTTTTTGATCACTACCATTTTCTCCTAAAAAAATGTACTGAGTTAATCAATAAATTTCTAGATGTTGATATAGTTTACCATTGACACTTTCTTTAGCTTTTAGGTCATCTTGATTTGCTTCAATCTTGTAAGGAGGATCATCCTTTTCTTTTGCTTCGTAGTGATTAATAGCAACACTCAGTTCATAATTCTGAAGAAAATCATCACATGTCAATATGCTTCCATCCACAATTCCTATCTCCTTAAGTTTCTTATCATTATTGATCTCAGTTTCTCCTTCTTCAGAAGATATGACAACCATTCCTTTACCATCTGAAATTAATTATAGATTATACATTATATAATATATTCATGCAACTAATCATTTTACCTAAAACAGCATCTGGGGCAACCATATTTAAATTCTTCTTTAATATTTCAGTTTCAAATTCCTTCACAGTCATGAATTCTGTGTTCACAAACACATTGACAAAAGGTTTGGGACTACAAACATAACATTTGGGATTGGCTTTTGATATTTGTTTATCTGCAGCGAGTATAAATTTTGAGTGTATTGATTTCTGACGTAAATAAATTGATGGGCATTTGTCATATTCTTCACGTAATACCCTAAAGGCATGGAGAATGACAAGACCAGCTATCATGGCATTCGCAGTAGCGATGGCCGGAATTATGTTACCGGCAATTGCTAAAACATAGTTTTTGGTCAAATTGGTTGTTGATTTAAAAAAATAAATGATGGAATAAAAAAAAAAGAAGAAGATGAACTTACACTTAATTTCAAATCTAGACTTTGTAGCAATGGAGAAAATATGTGCCCTGACATTTGCACATGCAGTTACAAAATCCATAGCTGGTTTATCATCTTTATCCCAGACTAAAAATGTTTTACCAGAAAGTTCTTCTTTTAGAATATCAACAGTTTCCGCAAAAACTTTAGAGCATTTGTTGAGCGCCCAAACTTTCATGTCAGTTACTTTGACATTGTTTTCTTCCTCAACTGAATCTCCTTCATGAGATGCTGCTTCCTCCCAATATAAAGGAACTGGAGGTTTACGATTTTTCCAAAGATTTTCTAAGATCAGGAAAAAAACATATTAAAAGAAATTTTTTATTTATTAAGTACTTACCCATTTTCAACAAATATTCAATATCGTTTTTAAAAAATTTATTAAATAATTGTGCAGGATCGTAATTAACTTCTTGAGCCCATTGCCGTGTTGAAGTTCTTTTAATATTCCCACTTTCTGTTTCAGTATGGTCCTGGCCCTCAACTTTGGCTTCTGGATCTTCTGCGTCTGGTGAAACATCTTGATCTGGATCATCTTCGCCAAATAATTGACTAAAGATGGAAAGAATTGTACTTTCAACTCAAAAATAAATTTTTATAGTTACTGATTATGAACATAATTTGAAAAGATTGATGGTAGTTAAGAGTCTCGAAAAGATCATTTTTTCTATGATACCAACTTGGTTTCTACATGCTCTCTCTAATAATCCACCTTACAGTCATCACTTCATTCTCTTCAACATATTAACTTTGAACAAAAGAGCAGTGATCTAAATGCAACTCAACTGTAACGAACGTTGACAGCTGAATTTCTTACAAGCCAGCGAGTAATATACATACAGTGAGTACATAAAGTATGGAATAAATTCATTTTAAGCTAAACAAACAATTTTGAAGAAAAACCTGAGACAGGTCGGTTTTTAATTTTAATGTAATGTATTTTTACATAACAATGAATTTTGCAATCTAAAAAAAATAAAATATACAGGATGTGCCATTTAAAAAAATTGTCGATGACATCGTTACTCACAAATGGTTTACCCTGTATATTTAATTGTTATGTAAAAATACATTAAATTAAAATCAAAAACCGACCTGTCTCAGGATTTTTCCTCAAAATTGTTTGTTTAGCTTAAAATGAATTTATTCCATATTTTATGTACACACTGTATAAGCAATTGCAAAAAACAACAAAAGCGTGAACTAGAAGTTACGCTTCCTGTGATATCAGCAGAATGACAGCTCATAGTCAAGTTTTTTAACTTATATAATATAATTTAAATAGTGAATGATAATCAAAAATCAAAAATTATTTCAATTCCTAAAACACATAATGGAAGACAAGAGTTCCTAGAAAACTATCAGCTTATTTCAGATTATGTCAAAACTTTTTGAAACAAAATTAATGAGAAGTTAAACACTAATTATAAAAGAATGTTAGTTATAAAATTCTCAGTTTGGATTCAGAGAGCAATATGTCACTATTGAATAGATTCTACATGTCACTAAAGTGAAAAAAAGGAACACTCCCTGAGAATTTCCTTAGATTATCAGCCAAGCATTGGACATGTTTTGAAAAATTAGCAGCCTCTAGAAGATTAGATAATCATTTCCCCTTACTTAGTTCCTTGTCCTAATGTAACAACTCTATGTTAACCTTAATCTAATACAGAATGGGTTGAAAAATGATTTTTCGCAGTTAATGAAACTATATTCATTCACATAACTTTAATTAAGAGAAAGATACTTAGTTTTTATAATTGTTCCTAATGTAAATAAAATAAAATAGGTACCGAGTAAGACACAAGAAGGAACGTATACAAGATGAAACGAAACAGATATAAGGATTCGAGGTTTTTACACTGCCTTTGTTAATCACAAGACATTTATCCCTTTGTTACAAATTGTTTTTTAAAAAAGCATTTTATCAAAATTATCATTTATGTGACAAATCAAAAGTGGTAATGATAAAAATAAGATAGTAATAACAAAAGCAAAATACATTGTTTTCTAAAAATTTGTCTGTAATATTATAACGAGACCATATTTCAATGTCATAAGACAATGAAGTTGTAAGTTTAATTCTAAAGTATCCAGAGTTTATTCAAATTATTGCAGTACTGATAATTTACTCACTGTTTCAAAGCTACCTCAGTAGATAACTAACACAAATTTATAAGGAATCAATGTTTAGCTTGTTCTAACAATATATTACTATTGATTATTACCTCTGCTAATATTTCCCATCCTACCAGTAAATTTAAGTCATCTACGAAAATTGATAATAACTATTCAATTCTTATAGTTTTTCATTTATAGTGTAATTAGTTGAACCGATTGTAGTGTCAATATTTTTTGGTCTCTCTGTACCACTCATGTACTTTGATAACTATTATTTTGGATAACGTTTATGTTTTTAACTATTTATTTTGATGTAACACATTAAAAAACTATAAATTAATTAGTAAAAAGCATTATAATTATATGCTTCTAAATATAGTGTAAATCTTATTATCTACTAGTAGCCCATAATTCATAAGATTAATTAAAATTATAAGATATTTTTTATCTACATATATTAAATCACATAAGATTCTATTATTTGTTATACTTACTTAAAGAGGTGTTTTGCCCAAACAACGCAATGGACAGGCTCAGAGGGTGTATTTCGAATTGTGCACCCTGGGAAAGTTTTTTGTGGTGGTTTCGGTTGACATTCATAACACTGTGTAACACCTTTCTTGATTAATTCAACTTGTCCTGAATAACCAGAGGTCCCAGATTCTATTAAAGGAATACCAGCAGCTAAACACATTCTGTTAACATGGTTTCTAGCGGCCCTATTATCTAGAGCATTTAGAACAATGTTGAATCTTTTAAAGAAGTTTAGTCCATAATCTTGACTGTAACAATAAAATACATTTCTAGATGTAACTATTTTATACAGTACATACATAAACTAAAGTAGCTATATAAGTGAGAAAATAACCTTTACCTGGTAATACTGTCATGATAAGCCTTAATATTAATATCAGGGTTGTAACTTAAGATACTTTCACGAGCGACAACTGCTTTGGGCTTTCGAACGTGTTCTTTACGAAATAGGAACTGACGATTTAGATTACTGACATCTATTGTGTCTAAATCAATCTGTAAAAAAAAATAAAGAATAGAGTTTCAATAATTAGAATTTAATCATTCTTACAATTTCTATATCTTTAAAACCAGATAACGCCAAGTTCTTCAATATCTCGCAACCAATTCCGCCTGCTCCAACAACCAACACCTTGGAATTTGCAACAGCTTCCTTTAAATCCTCAGTGGCAGTCATTTTTTAATCTTATAGTAGATGGATTATAAACAATTAATTCAATTATAAATATGTTTATTTAAAAGAATTTGAATTCAGCTACTAAAATATTACAAAAAATTACTTTAACATATAAACCGACAAACGACGCCGGTAACTACAATGACATTTGACGTTGACTTAAATATTGAAAATGTCTTTCGACGTTGTGTCATTATTACAGGCATTTTTTAGAGATCCTCAAGACGAATGAAAACTGTACATCCGAACGACGCAAGTTTAGCGCCAAAAACAAGTTGGATAATGTTAGTATGTCGCACCAGTGTTGCCAGTTTAACCTATTGATAGATTTATAAAATACAAAAAAGACGGCTGATCCGTTCTTGTTCGTTGTTTATTGTGTTTGATTGAGTATTTATTATAATATTTCATTTGAAGTTTTTTAGGCTTTTTGAACTTTTACGCCACAGTTTTTTAAATAAAAATTTATATATAAAATGATAAACCAAGTCTTTACTAGTGGTTGAGAAAACGACGAATCGTTTTAATCTATAAAAATCTAGAGTCGAATCGCAGAAGGAAATGAATATTCAGGACATAAAGTCTCAACAACAAATATTCAATTATAATATAATATTTATCTTTACAATATGGGTACGTTTAATATTTTCTTTCGATAAAAGATATAAACAAGGAGCAAGATATACATTCTAGAAATTATAAAAAAAGCTGAAATTATTAGTTGCAAAAAAGTTTGTTTTAAAAACAGAATATATAAATACATACTAATAAAAACCGTACCGAATTCCAAACCTTGAAGAAATTGAAATAATTACGGAAATATGCATGGTACTTCGTCACCAGTTATATACAGGGTGCGGCATTAGTGCGTCGTAGCTCGATTAGTTCATTATTATTAAAGTTACGAAAAAAAATATTTACAAAAAGTGTAGGCAGTCTTGAGATTCACATTTTAAAATTAGTCCCAAATATACAGTGGAACATAGTGCCAGACAAAAATTTTGTTTTCTTAAATGGAACACCCCTTATATTTTTACATTTTGATAAACCTTTTGCCGAGTTAATTTCAACTATATATCATACTTGATGTCTAATATGTTTAAAAAAGGATCTACAGCCACCTGAAAATCACATTTTTTTTTAATTCAGATGTATGTATATGGATAATTGAACCTCACTTCTTAATGTATATGGGTCTAAATTTTTTTAGCTTCATTTTTATACCAAGAATAATTGATGGAGAAAAACTGAACTCAGCAAAATGCAGAAAATTCGAACAACTAATTGGACAAATTGTCAGAATCCTTCAACATTATAAAAATTTCTGTTGCATTTCGTTCAAAGATCGTCTTCACATAAAACTGAAAAGCTCAGTTGATGTATTGACTTTTCTTGTCAATAAGTCCCGATACTCTATGAATTAGAAGTACGGACGAAAATTCTTTATAGTGTTTATTGCATGTCTTAAGAGATTGTATAAAGGTTCATTCTTCAAAAAAGTAATTTGATTGCTATACAATCTCTTCATAGGAGATGTTAAAAGCTTATTGTAATAAATAATTTCTTCGTCGCTTTTACAATTACTTTCTATAATAAGTGGAATCGTCTGGAAATAATATTATCAAGAATTTCCCGAAAAGTCTCGATACCCTATGAATTAGAAGTATGGACGAAACTTCTTTATCTATAGTCTTTATTTGATTCCTTATTAAGAGATTGTACATAGGTTCATTCTTCAAAAAAGTAATTTGGTTGCCACACAATCTCTTCATAGGAGACGTTGAAAACTCATAATTTCTTCTTCGCTTTTATAGTTACTTTCTATGACAAGTGGAATCTTATCAAAAATTTCGAAAGTATCCAAAACTATTCTAAAATTAGACGTACATTTGTAAATTTTCCTACAGTTTGTACGAATACACTGTAAGTAAGTAAATACATATATCTAATTTTAAATTAGACTTAGATACTTTCGAAGGAGTCTGGTCGAATCAATGATAGTCACTATGATGGTCACTATCTGTTAGGTCCTTAATATAAAGATATAGCGTCGAATTACTTAGTGTTATTTTGTAAACTTTTTATCGTGTTTTATTTTGAGAGAAATTTGACACTTATTATCTTATTAAAAAAATCGCAGTGACTAACTGTGAAATATTAAGTGAATCGGTTGCTATAAATAAGAACCCTTTGACTGTTCGTTTTTGAGTTGTCTTTTGGTACGTGTCTTGTAAACTAGTTTCCCACGACCCTCCTGCAAGAGAAGATTTTTGTCCTCCTGCACCAGAAAGTTCTCTGAGAAGCTACGTGTCGTCGGAACTCCAGGTAAGTGTGATTTTCTCTCAACCGCCTTTATAAATAAGATACAGTCCATTTTAACTCGATACATAGAGCTAGTTGAAGATTTTACATTGGTCCTTCGAGCCGGATAAATCCAGATTTTTGTGGACACTAGTTGAAAATTTAATATTAGTTATCATTTAGCCGATTACAACTATTTATTGTTTATCCATAATCTTGTATAGTTGTAATCTTTGTTAGGTTGCTAATTAAATATTGAAAAAAAATTAAATTTATTCGTATCTTCACCAAAAGATAAGCACTTGTCATACTTTTGCACCCTTTTTTTATAGTTAGTTATTGCATTTAAAAAATGTACTAGAAAAGATTGAAATTGATTTCTTAGACAAAATGACTGATAACCTTAAACGTCATATGATCCAAAGGAAAATGCCATTGAATGATTTAGAAACTCTGTTACTCTTATCAAATACCGCCGTTTCCGAGCAAAAATTGCGTTCTTTATTTCGTGTTCGTTATGCGAAGTTAGATGATGTATTAGAATCACTGAATAAGCATCACCAAAATATTCTGTCAGTTCTTTTTGCTTCCGAATCTAGGGATAGTCAATTACATACTAAGGAAATAATTCGGGAACAGTTTATGAACAATTATTATCAAATAAAAGCAAACTTTGCAGATATTTTTGAAGTTGGGAACATAATCCACTACCTTTCACTCTTACGGATGCTTCCGAATGTTCTGTATCTCATGGTAGGTTACCTAAGTTAGAGTTAATTAAATTTTCGGGTGATTTTACGTCCGCTATTGCCTTTTTTGATATTTTTGACGCACTTGTGCATTCAAAAACTTTCATTGATAATATTGAAAAACTGAGTTATCTAATCCACAGTTTGGAAGCAGCCCCGTTGAGATTAGTCGTTACCTTTGGCTAAAGATAATTATGATCAAATTTATGAAAAGCTGAAAGCTAGATATTTAAACAAAAGGCTGCGAGCCATAGCACGTTGGTGTAAAATTGAAGAAGCTCCTCCTACAATTTCTAAAAATTATGATAGCTATAGTAACTTAATTGATACTTTTTCTGAAAATTTGTATGCTCTGGAGAGTTTAGATTATAAAATCTCAGATTTTGTTGTTGCTTTAAAAATCTTAACTAAATTAGATGATGAAACTAAGCAGAGATTCGAGTTATTACATGGTTCTGCGGAAAATCAGTGTATTTGTTTGAATTCTTCCTCATTTTTGCCAGGTACATCACCAGAATTTACAAAAAAAGGTAAATGTAACTGGATTAAGGGAGTTTTACCTAAAACATCTGCCTAATATTCTTCTAGTTATAGTTTTTTTGCTAAGCCTAATAATATAAAATGCTGTTTGTGTAATGACAGTCATAATATCCTCAAAACCTTCGAATGTTTTGTTATCTACCGTGCTGGTAGAAGTTAGAGACGCCTGTGGATTGTATCATTCTGTTCGAGCGCTCCTAGATGGAGGGAGTATGGCCGCGTTTGTGTCAAAGGATTGTATGAACAGGGCTTCATTATTCATCTGCTACCTTTAATATTAAAGGTATTGGCGCTACTGAGAGTAAAGTAATAGGAAGTGCTGCTTTATTAATTAGACCCGTGGGTCAACCTGATGTTGTCTTAAGCTGCGAAACTTTAGTTTTGCCTAAGATTTGTGCGGATCTACCTACCACTATCTTCCCTGTTAATGGTTGGACTCACATAACCAATTTAAAACTAGCTGATCCCAAGTTCCACATCTCAAGTCGAATATACTTATTATTAGGTGCTGATATCTTTGCCCAGACAATTTTGGATGGTAAGGTTCAAGGTCGAACTGGTTCTCCGGATGCTATGAATACCAAATTTGGATATATTTTCATGGGAAGAGTTAGTGCTGAACCTACTACATCTGTCATTTCTTTATTTTGTTCTCTTGATGATTCATTCGTTGCTTTGAACGATTCTATGAAACGATTTTGGAATGTAGAATCTGTGCCAGAGGTAGACTAAATTAGAAGATATTCTTTGTGAACAACATTTCGTGAACTCTGTTGTTAGAGATAACACTGGCCCTTATTCAGTTGCTTTACCATTTCGGGTCTCTTCACCTGTATTTCCCAAAATGTATGACTATGTTGCCAATTGTTTTCTTATCTCTTGAGAGAAGACTTCTTCGTAAACCGCAGTTATACGTAGATTATTGTGCCTTCATACAAGAGTGTTTAGATTTGCATCATATGGAACCTGTTTTGGAGATTTCCAAATCGGATTTTTCTTATTACTTTCCTCACCACGCCGTGCTTAAACCTGAATGCTTTTCAACAAAGTTAAAGGTTGATTTTAATGCTTCCGTTCATATTGCTATTGCTTACTGGTAGGAAGTTATAACAAGATATTTTTACTATTTTGTTAGTTTTTCAGCTTCATTTATTTGTTTTTTCTACAAATATAAAGCAAATGTACCAACAAATTTTGATTCAAAAAAAGCATTGTGACTATTTGGAGATTCTTTGTTGATAAACCTTTACAAGAATTTAGATTATTGACGGTTACTTACGGGGTATCTAGTACCCCTTACCTAGCGTTGAGGACTCTGTTGCAGTTAGCCAAAGATGAGGGTCAGGAGTTTCCCGACGCTTGTGATGTGTTACATAACACTACTTATATCGATGATATTTTAGGTTGTGGTGATACCTTAGAGAAAGCTCAAAATGTTCAACAGGAATTAATAGCTTTATTATCTCGAGGGCAATTTGAGCTAAGGAAATGGTCTAGTAACGATTGCAGATTGTTAGAACATTTGCCGGAAACTCATGTTTGTAAAAACCCTCTTTCGTTAGATGGAAATTCTTTAAAAATCCTAGAATTAGTTTGGAATCCTGTAATAGATTGTTTTTCTTTCGAAGTAAAACCCTTAGATAAACTTTGTACTAAACGGAATATGTCTGAATTGTCTCGAGTGTTTGACCCTATTGGATTTTTGACACCAGTTACCTTTTATACCAAGCATCTTATTCAGCGTTTGTGGTTATCTCGAATTGGTTGGGATCACACTCCTCCACGAGACATTTGTTAAATTTGGACTAAATATAGGAATCAGCTTCCTTGTTTGTCTCAACTTCAGATTCCTCGTATAAGTAAAGTTCTGAATTATTCTCAATGTATACTACATGGCTTCTCCGACAGTAGTGACGAGGTTATGTTGCTATTATTTATTTACGTATTGTTAGTTTAAATTCGACTATTCGTACTTTTTTTGTTTGTTCAAAATCTAAGGCTGCACCTACACAAACTGTCAGCCTTCTTCGTCTTGAACTGTCTGGAGCCGTTATATTATCTAAATTAGTTGCTGTTGTTGCTAAGAGGTTTACCAACAGAATTAAGGTTGATAAGATTGTTGCTTGGACTAATTCTTTGATTGTTTTGAGTTGGATAAAATCATCGCCCCATAGATGGAAAACATTCGTGTCTAATCGGGTCGCTTATAAAAATTCCTCCAGAATGTTTACGTCTTCTCAGAATCCGGTTGATCTGGCTTCAAGAGATGTCTTACCCTCGGTGTTTCGAAACCAGCCTCAATGGTTTGAAGGACCTGCCTTTCTCTATCAGTGTCGTTTCTCGGAAAAATTTCCCTTGCCTCCTTGTGCATCTAGTGGGATGTATGAAAAGGAGCGAACGGTAGCTTTTAATTGTACTGCTGACGACAATTTTTTAGAAGCTGTATTAAATAACCACTCAGATTTCTATGATGTGCGTCGTGTTTTGGCTTGGGTTTTACGATTTATTCATAACTCCCAGTTTCCCATTAAAAACCAAAATGGTGTTCTGTCTTCAGATGAACTCTATGAAGCATTTTTAGTTCTGATCCGGGGTACTTAGAATTTGTATTTCGAAAGGGAATTTGAACCTGGTGGGTTTTCTAAAGCTTTCCGAGAATTAAGTTGTTTCATAGATAATAGAGAAATCTTGAGAATTGGAAGAGGTCTTCAATATTTTCCTATAATTTTTGATAAAAAATATCCGTGTATTTTACCCAGCAATAGTCGTCTGACTCTGTTATTAATTGAGTACTTCCATAAAAGGTACTTTCACGCTGGATTACGTACAGTAAACTTTTTACTTGCTCAACATTTTTGGATTTTGTCACCTAAAATGTGTACAATGTTGAAGACAGTTATGGGTAAGTTACCCGTACCTCGAATTTTTGAAACGAAACCATTTCTTCATTCAGGAGTTGATTTTGGTGGATCATTTTCCATAGTTATGAATGGATATCGCGGATATAAATCTTGTAAAGTGTATTTATGCCTTTTCGTTTGTTTGACAACTAAGGCTCTTCATTTAGAAGTTGCTTCAGATTTGTCTAGCCAGACCTTTCTTTCTGCCCTACAGCGTTTTATCGCTCGTCGAGATAGGTTTGCTCATTTATATTGCGATTGTGGAACTAATTTTGTAGGTGTTTCTAACTACCTTGAGCACATGCAAAATGCAGCTTCAGAAGAAGGTATTTTTTTCCATTTTAATCTTGCTTCAGCTTGCCACTTTGGAGGGTTATGGAAAGCCGGCTTTAAATCAGTGAAAACCTATTTAAAACGATTTCTAGGTAGCCAACGTTTGTCGTATGAAGAGTTTAATACTATTATTATGCAAATTGAATCATATCTTAATTCTAGACCCTTAACTCCGATGAGCTTCGATTTGAAAATTTAATGCATTTATGAATTTTCCTACAGTATGTGGATACTTTCAATGGCCTCTAGTCAAACCGATAATAGTTACTCTCAACCGATTTTATTTGTTCAATATCAGGAAACTATAAATGAAAAGACTTTCTGCTGTGATGATTGACTCTTAGAAAACCAATTAATCTTTAGATTTTCTACTTAAAGCTGCTTTTAGAGAAATCAGTAATAGCGACAAATAACATTCAGTCAAAGTTCTGGTTTATATGATGCGCAGATTTTTTGATCCTGAAGAAATATTCGCTATTGTGTGAACGTGTTAATATTTCTAGATCAGCGAATGTTTCTTGGCTGTAGGGCTAACAGTCGGTAAATTGTATACAATTAGTCATTGCCATTATCGGAAAAAGAATTTAATTAACATTTAAAATAAAATATCAAATGTTCTATATAAAATTTTGAAAAATTTGATCACCTTGTAGAGAAATAAATATATTTAAGAATAAATTTAGGTTCAAATCAATGTGAAATAAATCTTAAATATGTGAGATTGGTTAACAGAATTCTTTATATTAAAGTAGTCTAAAAAATTTCCCTAAGCGTTACATTACTAGATGGCGCTAGTATACTATTTTCCATCAAAGCTAAGCTAGACTACACCATAGGTTTTCAAAGCGTAGGGCGCACCCCCGGAGGGGGCTCCTTATCTTAATTATGCGAACGCACTACAAATTAAAAAATATGTGTTTATTGAATTTTTATTGAACAAAGAAACTTATTCAATCTAAGGACTAATGACTAATGGCTAACTTGCGCTTGTTTTAAGACATACAATCTCTATAAATTAGGATGTAAGTTTGAGATTGTTTTTTCTACTTGGAGTTTATTTCAGTATTTGATTTCAAGGCAGCAACAGCAGAAAATCCAGTTTTACGAAGATAAGACGTAGGAAAGAGTAACAGAATCCGAATCGCTTTGGTTATATTTTAATAAGGTAGTAGTCATTTGGAAGTTCATTCCAGAAACTTGTTATTAAAATTTGATTTTTCTGAGGTGCTTGACGAAACATTTATCAGTTGTTTTTCTTCTTCTAGTGATACCCCGACATATGTACTGCCAAATGTAGCTAAATGCCAATTACAATTGGACAATTTTTGACATCATCTTTGCAAAGAAGTATCGTCACAACTTTGTGGTTCTCTTTCAATGGGAAATCCTGCATACCTTTACATACCACGGGAAACATTTCAAGACAGTTTTATTTTGTTATTGCATAGCTATATTTCTTATAAAAAGAGCAATATTTTCACTCATATCAAATATATTTTCATTATTTCTCGGGGTTGAAAGTTAAGTATGTTAAGTTTAAAATTATGTGCTAAGTTTTATTTAAAATAATCTGTCGTAGAATTCTGCTGATTGCTTGCAACTCTCCTCGCTCTAAAATATCACTATTTGCCTTTTTACTTCATATGCACGTTTAACCAACCATTTGGATGAGGAATAAAATAGCAAATATTTCTTTCACATAGAACAGAGAATTATCCTTGATTTTAACCGCTGTCTTAAACAAATAGAGTAACTAGAGAATACATAATAAACAATATACTAAATAAAAACTTTAAAAAAACGTATGTGCTTTTTTATTTAGTAGGAAACAATTAGTATCAAATAACAAATATATTATGATATCCATGATGAATAATTTAAACTACTTTTAAGTTTAAAGCTTTCTGTATCAATCGGAGATGGAGGTGTATGTATGAGAATCGTTTCCTGTATTAAGATGAAAGGCTCCACAATAATTTCCATTTCCGTAATCCTATCAGTTTCCCACATCCTCTCTGCCTATTTTTTTGTGTTTAACATTGACATACAACCTAAGAACTGTTCTTTTATATCAAACTTCTGAGTTCATATTAGAATAACGATCTCCTAGTTTGTTTTTTATTCAAAAATGAGCAATATCAATTTTCACAATTTCATCCGACCTATGTGAAGTACTATAAGTCATAAACCGTTACTAGAAGGGTTTTTTAATCCTGTCGATCTACCATCAATAAATGCTTATTTTGGACTTGCGACGGTCTTATGGGTCCAAATTTTGTACACGGTAATAACATGGAGTTACACAAGTTTCATCAAGGTAATACATTTTTGACATCTGGGATTCTCCTTAAATACATTCATCTCAAAACAACAATTTTATCTATATTATATCATTATTATTATTATTGTAATTAAACTATTATAAATAACTTACCCAAAATTCAGCTCTTTCAATAATTTGAGTAATGTCGATCTCTTGAAATTCAGCAGACTTTTATCATTATTGACCTCATTTCTTAAAAGAGAAATGAATTGTTTACAAAAACCCTTCTTGTGCCTTCTGAAATATTATAAAAAATTGCTTTGAGTCTATTGCATATTTTTTGAGGAGTGACTTAATGATTTGTATTATATTCCGCCAACACTTTGTACATACCACTCAGAGATGCACCTACAATAAGGTATTTTGCAATTAGTAGCTTATACATATGTATAGTGTTAACGCTGTAAAATTATGAGAATATTTATTTTTAAATTCGTTACCTGAAGCAGTTGAGGTGAAATTTACGTTGTCTCGTTGCTTAGAATCGGAATGTTCCATTTGATATGTTTTGTGAATTTATTTAATGCATTTTTCAGATACCGTACACTTTTTAGTTTTTTGCGGATATAATGGTGGAATTGGTTTACTGGCCAATTTTAAAGTTCAAAATTTAAAAATTGTATAATAAATAATACCAAGACACAGCCACAAATGACTAAACTATTCGTCCGTCGCTGCAACGAAAATAAACGAACCTGAAATTAGCCGTTTTGTTTTTTTTATGCAGTATTATTTTTTCAATAAAAAAAATTATTAGGGTATGTATCATGAAGTTAATGTGAATATTATGAAGGTTCCTAGATAAGTTGTTTTGTCTAGTGTTATCAGTTTTTTAAAATTTATGTAAATATCTTTAAAACGAAACGGACGATATTTATGAAATTTTACAAGTAAGTGCCATGGGGCAAAATGCAGCTGATGTACATTTTTTTTCTAATAATATACTTCCGGTTTAACGGGAAATATCCTCAACTTTTTTAATTTAAATACAGCACTTTAATAAACCATTTTTAAGTTTTTGTACATTAGAGTAAAATACCATTTAGATAAAAAAATTGATACTGTTTGTATTAATAGTAAGAAATAAACGAGTACTATCTAACAGGTAACTTTTGCCAAACCGTCAAATTGTAATTTACGGAAATAAATAGTACGATTATGAATGGTTCATTTAAGTGAAAAAGATCGTATTGAAATATTAATGATGATCGGTTATGGTGATCGATTTTTTTCTTTGGGGTTATCTAAAATCGCGTGTTTACGTTATACGATCAACATGCTTGTAGGAATTGAGACAAAGAATTATTGATGAATGTGAACTAATACGTGGAAAAGTCTTGGAAAGAGTTACTCAAAAATTTGTTAATAGGCTGGCATATTGTCAGGAGGTTAACGGAGAGCATTTTGAAAATTTGAATTAATTTTGTTTAAATTATTATTCTCATTAGTCTAAAGTAAATAAATTTACTTATTCTACAACTAAAAGTGAGTTATTTCTCGTTTTTACAATTTATTTCCACTAAACCCGGTATGTACAAATTCGAGAAATAACAAGCTCTTTCAAAATATGCAAAAATATACATGTTGTCCCATTTAAATTAAAATCAGATGCATTTTGCCCCATTGCAGTTGCCTACAAAATTTCATAAATATCGTCCGTTTTGTTTTAAAGATATTTACTTGGTTCCATACTTGATCCCAACCCTGTACATGATAATCTAATAATCTAAAAATATATATATAACTTGCATATAACTAAAAAGTAACCTGATTTTTGTCATAAGTTTTTTATTTTTTTTATTACTTAGCTAAAAACTATCTTGGGTATAATCTTACCTTTAGAAACATTTAGTATTTTTTAGACATTCATTTTTTCAAAAAACATACTCAACAATTTAATTTCTTTTATAAAACATCGAAATATTAAAAAAATATATATAGTTGACAGTTAAATAACCAACGATATATGGTTTTATATTTTTTAGTACTGTCGTTAGGTATTTTTTAGATAAAGCAACATATTGAATCGAAATCTATTAAAAATGACCATAATTGTTTCGTTTGTACCACTACTTGGAAAACACAAATTAATTTCATAAATTTCTTGCAGATTTTTATCTTTCAGACATTTTAACTACTTTTTAACTAATCTAGAGCAAGCACCTAAAGACAGTGTTTTTGGGATAAGCAAACTGACATCAATGCATTGAGCTGTAATATCATGAGCTCTACTAAGATGTACTGGGAATGCTGTAAAACTAAATAAACTAGTCAAAAAAAGCCTGATGAGTCCCAAGATGGTGACGAAATAGCAGATAAACAAGGGGTTAAAATACATTTTGTAGGACATTTTGCTGGATCAGTGGTATTAATATACCAGAGAAAATTAAAAAAGAAAACAGACTTCAAAAAGTCGAATGTTTGGGAAGGAACTCTAAGTTTATGAGTCCAGATATATGAAATTAAATGTAAATTGTTTATAACTTCATTACACATGTTAAGCTATGCCATATGAACTAAATTTAGTAACTAATGTTTAATACATTTTACGATATTAAGTTTAGCATCATGTTAGGATATCCATTAAATACTGGACATTAATTTTACTACACAATGTTTTCGAAACAAAATTTGTATTAAAAAAGGACACATTATTTTATTTATATAGTCATAATGTTGATTTAATTATAATTTATAGCAAATTTTATAAAAAAAGTTATGGATTATGTCTGCATGTCAAGAATTTGTAATTAATTTAAATTGAATAAAAGTTATAAATTCCAGACTAAAGAAGAAAGTATAGAGTTTCATCTCATGTAAATATTTAACTATGAAAACATGTTTTAGAAAAAATTGTAGGGTATTTAAAAATTGTTACGTAATAATTAAATTTAAGGAATATCAAATAAAATTATAGTTGTTAGAACTTTTAAAAAGTCTGTTAGACTTTTGACACCCTCTCTTCCATTTTAGAAATCCTAAAGTTCACATCGGAAAATTGTTAAAAGTTGCGGTTGCTTTGTTCTAAAGATTGTATTTGAGTACCATAACCTCAAATTAATTTATTAGTGAAAGTGTTTATAAAAACTGTGTTTAGTTTTAGAATTTGTTTGATAGTGATGATTCTTCCATTTTTGTTTGGAATAAAAACAAAGTTTTTTTTTTCTAAAACAATTTTGCACTAGTCAAACCGAAGCTTTGTTTAGAGAAAGAACTCTTTATTTGATTTCTATTGGCAAGTATTTCAAAACATTCAAATAGACAATGACATTCAAATTTACTAAATACAGGAACATTTAAATTTCGATTTAGATTGTTATTCTTAATTTTTAACCAAATTTTTGTAATTAGATAGAATTGATTTAATACCCTGAACCACACCCTGGGATTTACTTATTTACTTAAGTTACTTAAAAATTAATATGAACCCGATAACTTTTTACCTGTCTTTTAAGAAATCCTTCAATATCCTTACCTCGTTGATTTTGTCATTAATGCTTGCCACCTACCATTAAAGGTTTTTTAAATAAACTTTCTTTAGGAAGCCTATAATTTTCGCATCGTCAATCAATTTTGCTACTTGAGGTAATGGTCCATAAAAATAAAAGAGTGGACTGACGGGGGCCTTATACACGGTTTAACCAATTTACGTGTTTATGTCACAAGTTTTTTAAAAATAACTGAAGTCACTAAAAATATTATTTTCTAAATCGACGGAGAAAAATAATTGCAACATTACAGGGACACAGTACATTCAGATATTTATTGATATGAGGCTAACCTATGGAATAAAAATGCTAAATGATAATAAAGATCGATTTCGAATTTCTATAGTCCCAATATATAGAATGATTGATATTAATGCACAAAATTTCAAACCTAAAATCTCTAGATAATGAATTCAAAGCGGCTGCCAAATTGAGTAAAAAGGAAACTCAATCTATATATCAAGTAAATGGCAGTAAACAGGTACTTTATTTCAAGTTTTTTGGTGACAAATCTTTCAAAACGTTCCTGTTATCAGGCGTTTACAGTCGTGCTAAGAAATATATTGTCTATTGCGATTTATAGTAGAAAATCGTTTCGATTTACAGATGAAGCAAGCTTGTACGTTGGCCTAAACAGGGAGGGTGCGCCCAGATGGGTTACGAAAATTTATTAATGTCAAATCCCGTTTTATAGTTGTTCAGGGAACAAATAGTAATAACATTAATATTAGGTAAAAATGTTTATCAGATTTTGTTGGTGTCGATCCGTAAGTTAATGACTATTAGGTATAGGGGAAAAATAATTGATGACGTTAAATTCAGGATTTGATCTACCTCTCTTAATACTAAAGACTTGACGAACAACTGTATTACAAATTCATGATCAGGAGATTATTTACTCGATGTTTTTCTTGAACTTGAATAGTCATTAACTTAGACAGCGATAAGTTTTCAGAAAAACCCCGAGTCAAGTCGCTTTCTCTTCTGTCATTTAGAAACACAAATTGTCTTAATAACACTGTAATAAATGGATTAAGGCATTCAATTACGATTAAGGCATTCAAATTTAAAGTGAAATTTATCTACCGGATTAAGGGAACAGGTAGTCTTAGGATCGAATTTACCATGGTCGCTTTAGTTTAGTTTTGAAGTTTATGTGGTTCGGTACTATTTTAAATAATTATAGAAAATGAATGAGTTAGTGAATTGTGATCAGTGTTCTTCCGAAATAAATTTGGACAAACAGGAATTCGAAAACCGAAAGCGTAGTCATCTTTCTAGTGATGCCAAGGAAATAGTTCTAAACGTTTATTCTGGTGAGTAATTGTAATTATACTTACCTGTAAAACATATTACGTATGTAATATAAAAATATATTTGATTTTGACACAAGTCTTATTTACAGGGCTAAAAAATGAATTGTCTTCCTCCGAAGCCCTAAAAGAAACTGTTTTTTTAACAAAAGTGCCACAGTCAACTGTATACAAAATTATTCATGAAGGGGTTCAACCTAGAAAAAGGCGAAAGGATTCTGGGTCATCTCATTCTATTCCACAGGTTCTTTTAGAACCGATTAGAGAAACGATTTATAATATGTTCTCTGTAAATAGTTTTCCTACTTTAAACACATTATTTTTACGTCTAAAACAAAAAATGATAATAGAAGACTGTCATAAAACGACATTATGGAGATTTTTAAAATCCAACGGTTTTAAATTTAAAACCATTGACAAAAGACAAACCATCATGGAATCCAGCCGTTTAGTAAAATGGAGAATAGAGTATCTTAATTCTATTACTCAGTATCGGCGAGAAGGCAGGGACATTTATTTTTTAGATGAAACCTGGTTCGACACTCACGATATCCAAAAAAAATGTTGGACTGATGGAAGCTCAAAATGTAATGTAGACACTCCTCCATCTCGAGGAAAAAGAATATGTATTTTGCATTGTGGTGGAAAATCAGGTTGGGTAGAAGGAGCTCTCTTGTTGTCTGCAAAGGATGTACGGGATAGTAGTTTAGACTATCACCAGGACATAGAAAGTACTCTATTTGAAAAGTGGTGGGAGACTACATTATTACCAAAACTGAAAACTAACAGTGTAATAGTTTTAGACAACGCCCCGTATCATTCCCGGTTGGTTCGAAAAAAACCAAATAGCAATTCTACTAAATCCGTCATTCAAGACTTTCTGATGGAGAATGATATATTTTTTGAACAAGATTACACGAAAAAACAGTTGTTGGAACTTTTACAGTTAGTTGATTTTAAACCAGAATTTGTTGTTGACAACATCGCAATAAATCAAGGATTTAAAATTTTACGTTTACCACCCTACCACTGCATACTCAATCCTATAGAATTGTTATGGGCACAGTTAAAAAATATTTCTCGATCAAATAACTCTTCTCCTAAGTCCACTTCTTGTGTCATCAATGTAATAAGAAATGCATTTAACGATATAACTGTTGACAATTGGAAAAACGCAATCCAACATGTTAAAAAAATTGAAGACAAATATATGACATTTAATAATACCATTGAAAAAATTATAATAAATTTGGACGATACAGACGAAAGTGATATTTCGGAACCTAGTGACTGTGAAAGTGATTTAGAAATGTAGACATTTAGGTATAGGTATTTCTACCAAATAAATCGAGTTATTATTTTTTTATTAATAATACTTAATTAGTTTGAATATTTTTGTTAGCTAAACATGTCTATAATATTAATCTTTTTGAAATGTATACTTTCATACCAATGGAAATCTTATTTATTTTTTTATAGTTTCAATTAAATATTACTGTGTAGGTCAGAGTTTGGTCATTAAATAGTTAGTAAAAATTTAATAGGAAATATTTTTTTCTTTAAAAAAAATTCTACCTAAAACTCACTTTTTAGTAAAAATTCTATTAATTTTTATTAAAACTACTACTAAAACCTCGACTAAAACAAATACAAAAAATCAAATTCTCGAAATCTAAACCTCGAGATCTATAAAAATACCAATGTTTAAAACTACCCTAAAATCTTCCAAGTAACCCATTTTTTGAGCACCAAATGACAACTACAACCTAAGCCGATTCTGATCAGCATATTGGCGAACGTTTCAAGCGGTTGCCAGATCTTTGCGCTTTCTACTATAAATCGCAACGCACAATAAAGGAATTTTTCTTTTTCTAATTGCTTCACGAAACGTATTTTGTATTTTGAAAATAGGAGTTAAGAAATACACTTTACATTTTACGCGATTTTGTTATTTAGAAATATCCCAATTTTTTATGGTTTATAATGAATTTCAATTGATTTTTTTGTCGTCATCTTATATGAACATGATCAACACAAGAGTAAAATTCCCAGTTTTTATACTGAAAGTTCAAGTTTTAAATCCTAACGATCGTACTTATGTTTTACCTTATTTTTAATTGCTAAAAAATGGGGCTAAAAAGCCATTTATATTACAGAAAATTTTAAATAATAATACTTCATGAGTAAGGCGAAGGCCAAGTCAGCGTTTTGTAAAATGTACCTTCAGTTCTAGAATATGCTACCAAGAGGTTTAGTTGTGGTCTGGACTAAAATTTCTCTGAAGGGATAGATAGATTTATCGTTACAAGATAGCCCCTTAACAGCTTATGTTGATTTTCTGGAAGATGACTTTATGTTGATACATGATAATGCCAGACCGAGAATATCTCAGCAGTTCTTGAATAACGTAAATATTTGTAGAATGGCCAGCGGTCAGTCCACGTATCAACCCAATCGAGCATGTTTGTAATATGGTTGGGCGAAGAAACTGTTTTAGAAAAATAATAGCTTATTCCTCAAGAGGATTTTAGGTATCCCAATGAAAATACATGCAATCATTTCGACACTTGGAAGCAACATTCGTTATTAAAACGTTATTTTTGAATACAAATCGTTTATATTTTAAGTCAACGTTTCTTAATTTTTGTACTTGGCACCTCTCTGCTTTAACTCAAACAATTTCGCGTCCCCTCATTCAGAGATGTCAGTTAAGAGCCAACCTGTAGGGATTTAATTTGCACTAGCTATAAGACTTTAAGCAATACTGTCCAGCGCGCCGAAGATGCTGTTGGACAGATAGTGCCAGGTATCCAAACTTATATAACAGCATGGATTGAAGTACGTGACGCGTGCATTTGTGGTTGTTGTTAGTTATTTCAATGTGCAAACTACTGTTACTAATGTTATACGAGTACAAGAAACTGTTAAGTATGGATAATTTTTTGAAAGGAAAACTTTAGGGGAAAAAGTCTTATACATTAATAGATCTAACTGGGGATTAACCCAAATCTAAAAGACGAAATTACGACAAAGGGTACCTAAATTTCGGCTTTATGAGCCCTTAAGTCAGTGGCAAAGAGAAACCTTAGTACGTTGTCTGTTTAAAAGTATTGGCTACATATAGCATGACACCAAATAAAGAGATATCTAGAAACTAGAAACACTGCACAAAGAACATATGAATAAACCGCGTACTTTTTTTGAGGTAATAGTCAGATTATTGCAGATTAACTTTTTTTACCTACTTGCAAGGACATTTTAGAAATAATGTCTCAAGAAAACTTTGCTAAACAACTTGACAATATTTTTCTGATATAATCTGTCGACAAATTAATGATATATTAATTGGTATTCGGCAACAACTTGAATCTGAGCTTACTGGAAAATTGTTTCTTGTACAATTTGACGAATCAATCGATTCCAATAATGATACCCATTTGATGTACCAAATCAAATTCTGCAAGGTGTTAAAATAAAATAATTATTAATTGTGTTGGGGTCTGCAACAATGGAGCTCAAGCCATGTCTGGTATATACAAGAGTTTACAAGCGCTAATAAAGAAGGATTCCTTAGAAATTATCTGGATGCACTGCATGATTGATTGAAATCCTGGACTAAATATAGTTTTGGTAGTAGTTATTGAAGTAGCTAACTATATAAAAACCAGACACTAAAATCTAGGATATTTATTCTATATTCTATGTAAAGATATGGAACTAATAAGAGAAATAGCGATATTTTTGAGCGAAGAGGGTTGCAACCATTCAGCAGAATTCTACGACATATTATTTTAAAGAAACATTCTTATTTATTAGAAATTTAGTGGACCAAATACACTTAACATTCAACCCCAGGTAAATACTGCAACTATGTTTGATATGAGTGAAAATATTGACTCTTTTTGTGAGAAAATACAGCTATGCAATAACGATTTAAAAAAAATAGACTTGAAATGTTTCTCAGGTTGTGTAATATTATGCAAAATTACCAAATAGAAGAGTTGTTATCCTAAAACCCGTGGGAGGTCATTTAGAAAACTTAAGTAAGAAGAAAAACATCTCACAAAAATCAAATTATATTTACAAATCTTTAACACATTTCTGACGACCTATCTTTGTGAAACTAGATTTTCTGCACTTGTTGTATGTGTAAATATCTAAATAAACTTTAAGTAGAAAAAGGACTAAAAGTGACTATCGCGAGCAAAGCAACCGAATTTAGAGGAGTTGTTTTTCTTTGTCTGTTAAATAAAATCTTTACAAAGAAATATTTTATCTTTTTTTATTTGCAGCACACCCCTCTTATTCGTTTAAAGTACCCCACAGTTTTAACGAATTTAATGTAATTTTTTTATATCAAAGCAAATAGGTGTTATTAGCGCTTATGACTTAATTACAAAATAAATAAAAATTTTAGATAATGACTTAAACAATTGTAGCATTATATTAGTTTGTAGAGTTTAATGTCTTTTGCGTAACAATTCCCAATAACGCCAAGAGTTAGATTAATTTCTTCTAATCCGCCTTTAATGTAGGGGCTAAACTGGCTTTTAAGATATTTTAAAGAAAAGGAGAAAATATACTATCGAGTTTCTTTCAATAAGGTCGGATTTGATAGAGAAGTAGGGCCAGTGCTTCAAAGTTGTCAGTGAATTCAAGTATGGTTTTAGATAGCTTTGTGGCTCCAAGAGTATTATCCATCAAGAGAACAATTTGCTCAAAATCTAGTTGGATAGGAGAGTTCTAGCTATCTATAAGCTTTTTGGCAGGCATGAGAGATTTTCTGCAACTGGTACCCTTTTCAGTACTAGGATTTTAGTTTTTCCTCTCAGATTTTGGTTTAACAAATTTTTTTAGTTTATGTTTTTCTTCAGATGTGTCTGGTGTAGAAGCTACTTCATCGATTCGCCTTTTCTGTGTGGTATTTGTTGTGTCTATTTCCATTGCACTTTCTGTAGAAAATGAAGTCTGCGTTTCTGTTAGACCTGAATTTTGATTGTGAGATACTAATATCAATTGTTTTGTTAGAGAACTTGATTGCATCTTTTTAGAGTTCGGTTGTGTATCTTGAGAAAGCGATAATAAGGAACTTCGATTGTGGTGTTTGAGAATTTTGTCATAATTGACAGTTTTATTGGGCTATTTGGGAGAGCGGTTTTGATAATATATGGTCGGATGGCTCTTCAGATAAATTAAGGCACTGAGATGCGATGTGCCCTTCTTTTTCTTCTGTCGTAAGATAATGTAATAAAACTAGGAATACTAGAGGCGTCTACTACGGGATGTATGTTAGTTACATTTATTTTTAGGAACGTTATTGGCGATAAAAGACTGAGACCAAGTTGTTTTAGTTCGCTTGCAAGTAGCTTATTAGGAATGGACGGACATACGTTTGACAAGATCAATCATTGTGAGGGAGTGATAACTCGGCGTCCTTCAAGGATTGTATTACTATTTTTTATGGATTTGTGTTGAAGTATAAAATTGTCGACTGCTTGCTTTTATTGATTAAGTATATAAATATCCTTCCATTAGATATTCTTGAACAAAAAGTTATTGTTTTTGGACCAATCAATGACCCCAAAGTATAGACATAAGTAATCTTCTAGTTAAGAATTATCTATTGTTGGAAACACAATGACTTGTTTCTTGATTGGAAATTGTTGTTAGGTAAGAACTGATGAATAAGATTTGTTGATTTGGGTCTGTGGTTGGGATGAAACTGTTGGGTTTATTGTCGAGGAACCCATGTAGTCAGAAATCACTCCAGTAGTTGTACTCACGTCAATGTCAAGTTAATTGCAATCACAAAAATTTGGAGGAATAATGTAAATTTGTGCAACTTCCAGTTTACTAACACTTGATAGACACTAACTAATCGTACTGCAACTATATTTATAAAATTAAATTCGTTATTTCGCTCACAATAAGTTTTTGATAGCCAAACAACGTCAAAAGTCAAAAATTTTCCACAACAACTTTTTTATCGATCACATACTTTGCAACAAAATAGTGTCAAATAAATGTTAAATCGTTATTAGAAATTATTTAAAACATTGTTTTGTTTATATTTAAACTATTGTTATATTAAAATACTATAAAGAGTGTCTTTTAAATGCAAGTACTCCGTTTTTCGTGCCGGTGAGTGCAAAATAACGACTGTGGAATAATTACATACTAATGGGACATCCGTTATACTGTGACCTATAGGCAGATGTAATATTTTTCAATAAGAATCTACAAACATTAACCGCTATTTGGATCGCTTTGAACAAAGAAATATTAATACTGATTTTATGTCGGCGGTTTGGAACATATAAATCATCGGTTTAGGAAAATGTAATAATGTTCTCCAACACCTACGAGTCTATTTCATTTTCCCTTCTAAATTCATATTTGCTACGATATTGGGCTAGGGAATCTGAAATATAGTCGACATAAGCGGATACCCAAGCTGCCTGGTCACGACTCTAGTCAAAAAACATTATTTTACGATCCTCTTTATGGAATGATTACGATTATTTTCAACACTAGTGGCGTAACAGCAGGGGAATTTCGAAATCAATCTTGTCATGTATCAATTTCATTAATAAAACCTCTATATCTTTGATGTTGTTTTTTATTCCATTATGCATTTTTTAACTTGCTGAGAGTATTCGGAAAATTTTCAGTAAAAGCTCCACTTACCGAATAATTGTGGTCAACTCTTTAGCTAGCAACACTACTAACTCAAAAAACATTACTTCTTCTTAAAGGAATGGTACATTAAAATTAATAAATTATTATTGAGAATTATATTGTAATTTAACATTAACAATGGTAATTTAAATAATTATTGAACAGATTTAAAATTTTTGACATCAAGGCAAGAGAATGACAGTTATGATAGTTGCTTGATTTTTAGGTAGATAGAAAAAGAAAATGTTCGTCAAACCACGGCCGTTGACGAAAATAAAGTTAATCACACTCTTAAATATTATAAAAAAATTCAAATTTCACTCTCTAATGAGAGTGCATCCACAACAGGTAAGGTTTATTCGCTTCTATGATAGCACTATTATCCTTTTCTTATATATTTACATTTTTTAGGTTACACAAAATACAGTTTACATTTAAGTCATTATTTCAATGATAATAAAGAACATTAACTCAATACTACAGTTATATACTATCAGGTAATATTAACAGCTTTTAACGTGATTATTTTTTAAGAAAATTTGAATTTGAGGTTAAGTAATAATTTTGAATTTCTTACTAACAAGGTTGTTTTCTCTTTTAGGTCACAAACAGAAGAGAGTTCCCTCAAATTCCGACAGAGCTTAAATAGTTTTCCGAAATCATAGCATTTTTTGTTTAATGTTTTTTTAGTTTTGACACTTAATAATTTAAACTTCAATTACTTATTATATAATTATTTATTATTTAGATACAATAAAACCTATTTTTTTGCAATGAATTACTTTAATTTTGTTATAATTGAAAATTTTTAATTTGTTACATATTTTTAAGTAGTGACAAAAGCTTAATTAACAATTTGTACATTTACAGAATTTTGATTAGTTAAAGTATTATAAGTATTACATAAAGCTCATTGAAAATGTTCTTATATTACTTTAACCAATTTTATTTCATTGATGTGTATGTACCTATCAATTTTTGTTTAATCCCTAATTAAATTATTTGATTTCTTTTTTTACACCGTTACAATATATGATCAGATTAATGATTTTATTATTAATAATTTATAAGCAAAATTATATTAAAATAGATTAAAAGTACATAAAAATGTCTTAGAAGAAGTTCCATTCATTAATAAAAAAATCTTCTTTAAATGAAATGAAAATTGCGTGTTCCAATTAGAAGAAAAAATAATTTTTACTATTTATATTAAAAGGTAACATGTTATTACGTATTTCCTGGATTTCAAATATGATTTTTTTAATATAAGTGTTCAGAAGCCACATCCTTATTTATACAATTTAAACCTACTATTTTAAAATCAAATGTCCAACCGTCAAAACAAATTGATTGGCACTTGATCTAGAGGTTCTGTGCTTCCTATTGGTCAAGCGATAATCATAGTGAGAATTTGTGAAATGTGAGTACGTACTTGAATTTATTTTATGTATTTCTAAAAGTGTGTCTGTAGTTTATCAAAATATAGTGCAAATGCTTAGTGTGACTCTGTATACTGCGTCAATATTTCAAAGCCTCGTGCACAATCCGTGGATTTGTTTGCTTGAAAGGCCTCTCGGATTTGATATTAGTATAGACGTAATTCTGAATCCTGTTAATATTAAACTAGCCGCAAATTTTGATTACAATAAGTTAAAAGTGAAATGTAATTCTTTTGCTCTTTTAATGTCTTTGGATTAGCGTCAGCATTTATTCAATTGATGCTTTGGAACTCCAACAGATTGGATTTTCTGAAAAAGTTTCTACGTCGAAATACCATAACTTAATTGTCGGTCTAATATAAAAACAATTTTACTGACCAAGTAAATAAATTTATGTGGCCAGATTTGATTACATTGATTTGTATTCAAACTATTTTGGCTACTAACCACAATTTCTTCCTTCCTGGTTTTTTCTGTCATCGGTCTAATTCCTATGCGGTTAAGGTCTTCTTTGAATTTTTGCAATCACGTTAATAGTGCTTTTGCTGACAGGTTCATTGCATATTTGTATATTGTTAATTTCGCGTCTGATCTACATAAATTGAATTCGTTCCTCTTAGATTTTATTACTAATAACTCTCATGGTAGTTCCAACTTTGTTCATGTTTACCCATATTTCTTCTTGTTGGTTCTAGGTCATAGTTACAGTTTCTGCACACTATAATTTTCCGCACGTTATAATATCATTGGTCTGATTATCGTTTTATACATTTTCATTTCTAACTGTTTACTAATTAATTTGTTGCTGTCATCATTCTATTCTTGTCTAAACAATGTCTTTGGTAAAAGTTCACAATCTGACATAACCTTTTAATATGATTAGATTAGATGTATACATGTAGATCAAAGCTTATTTAAAAAAAGTATTGTTATAACCCTTTTTATTTTTAGAAGCTTGTAACACTAACGCCATACAGAAGTTTAGTTATGATGCTTACAGATTATTTCACTTGTAAAAGGAACACCCGAAGTTGCAGCCGTATGCACGAACATGTCATCAGAGCCTTATTGTAAATTTAACTTCAAATCAGTAGCGTTGCGATTCTAAATTTATTTTTTACATTAATAATACTTTTAGGAGGCCTGGTTTTAAACAAAATAAACAATTGCAAATAGACCACCTAAAATGTCATACATAGACAAATTATACGATGGTTTTTGGTAGAAACCATCGTCCTATGCCAGTGGCGGACATGTCGTTATTAGGCGACAAATATAAAGACGGCGCAATTTGCGTTTCTGCGCATGTGAAGGTTGCAATTTGATGGGTGTCCTCTATGTGCAAATAAAACGGATTCTACAAGGATTTATTGGGAATCATTTTAGTACTATCAACATTGTAATTACGTCAGACTCAATTGATCCATATTTATGTGTTTTGTTATTAATAGTTATGACATATTTTTATGAACTATGTCCTGTTTGAAATTATTATATAATCTTCTTTGTATTGAAATCCTGGTCACACTTTTCCTTCTATGCCCCTGAGATGAACCCAACTATCCGCTAAGGTAATAAAATTTGAAACTGAAAGAATTTATGTTGGGGACGGGTTATTGAACAGTTGTTTTATCACTTCATTCACTTCATTTCGTTATTAAATTTAGTTAAAGAGGGTTGTGTGGTTTCCATTGTGAAAGTTTAGAGTGCCTTCACCTGTTCAGAAATAAATCAGAAATGTACAAGTCAGTTTTTAATGATCCCAATTCCTTCAAATAATTCCTGTAACGTTTTTCAGGATGAATTCTTTATTTTAAAAATGTAAAATCAAACTTAAAATTATCGAGTACAATTTTAAAGCGTTATTTCTTATGATAATTTATTTAATGCTAAAATAAATAAATATAGAGGGTATGAGATATAATGTTACATTTCTTCTGCTTCTTGAAATTTAAGCCTCAGCTGCTAGAGTTTTTCGGCCTTGTATTTTTTTTTCTTCAGACACTTGTGAGTTAGGTTTATGTCCCATTATTTAAGGATTACGTTAATTATGACTACTGTTATTGGTAAGATAATGAGTTCTTTCATGTGGTGAATACCATTTGATGTGAGTTAGAGTTTGATATTAGAAACACTTACTCATGGAATGAAAAAAGGGCCGTAAACATTATTAGATAGCTTCAAAGCATTATGAATGTTAATACTATTTAACGAATAGTTATATGAATAATATGAAAAAATTATTGCTTTTCAATGTTGATATTATGCAAACGGATATTGGTGACATGCTGGTTGGCAGTAAAGATGTAAAGGAATTCTTATTAAAATTTTAATTTATTAAGAGTACACATTATCTATGGAAAGGCTCACTGTTGTGTATAATGAATGCCATATCTGCACTATCATTTTTTGATAGGGTCAACTATGTTATAATGAGGGCCAACTGGAAATGTGGCACGTCTAATACTTCTTCCAAGGTTTACGAGGGCATCTTTTGATGATACTCTCTTCTGGGATGCAATCAATTTGTATGTCCTTACTTCTGTATATTCAGATTTTAAATTAAAGCAACAAAAATTGCATAGCATTAAACTTCAAAAATTGATAAATGTAGCAATAGCCTGGAAAAGTATATCCCGGTTTTAAAAGCATCAGTAAAAAATAGGTGATAGGAATCATGTAAGTTATTTCTGATAAGAAGACTTAATTGCAATTAATATCTTTTTCAATCTAAAAATTAATTACACTGACCCGATACATTTGACATTCTAATGGAAATAAGAGACAGGAAAATCTATTATGTGAGGAAATAAAGATTCCTGTAAACAAATTAGTAAGAAGGATCTGCCGCCTTTTGTAAACATGACATTAATAACTCTGCATGATATTGCAATCAATTCAGCTTTATGACCAGGTTTTTTGAACAACCACCAAATTACATGCATGTATTGTCGTGGAGGGGGAAAACAATAACTTTATAGATATTAATAAGGGAAACTTGGTAACTGCGCCACCATTTACCCCATAATGATATTATTAAGTTAATAGCTTTCGAACCCTTATATCTAATTAGTTCTATAGAGCCAAGTATTTCTATTGGGATTACCAGGGAATGGAATGCCCATTGATCATAATAAAAGGAACAGAGGTATATTTATTGTCTTCCTAGAAAAATACAGCAACACAATTTTGTGGAACTAATGTTAAGCTTCTAGATGATAGATGAAGATTAATAATTATAGGAGCATTATTAAGGGAACTAATAGTCTCCGGAATTTTAATTTCATTAGATACCACGGTCAAGCTATCTGCATAGTCACTGAATTATTAGAGGGTAGAAGCAAAAACAGTAAACAATCACAACAGATGCTAAACAAAAATGGATTGAGTGAGCATCTCGTTGGTACTCCTCTGCAGGATACGCCAAGTCCTAAAAATTCATTGCGTTGATGTTTCATAAAAATGTTTCGGTCTGATACTTCTTATCAAAATGAGGTCACAAATGTCTTGAGATTTTTTTCAGAGCATGAAGGGGGGAGTAAAGAGAGAACAAAAATAAGTTATCATATAATGTTACACCTAAATTGGTTATTTTGACAACAAGTGACAGTCGGCTCATCAACATTGCCACGTTGCTTAATCCTGACTTTTGGATCTACTGTCTCAAGAAAGGAATATTCATCATAGAATACTTGGAGTAGCAACTTTTATGTCATTTATTATTTCTGTATATTAATTTAATACTTAAATTTAATGTTTCGAATTTATTATTAATATTTTATATGTATATAGCATGTAATAATATAACAGAACCGTTAAGAATTTTACTCTACCTTCATTTCTCGATAATTTGATATTTAGCTAAGGTGAAATGTACTTACTTCTTTAATAATCCTCATTCAGAGCTACGTATTCGAATGACTATTGTAGGCCCCATAAATCTTCGGCTAATAATTTATACATGGTTGTACGTTTACACCAAATATTAAAAACTGACAAAAATAAATCTGGCCGGTTTTTAGAAAAATCTCCTCGCAAATATCTGTCTCAATATATAATTTTAGCTTATTTAGCAGAAGAAAAGGAAATTTTTTTATCCTTCAGTTCGTGGAGCAATAACTGAACTTTGAAAGAGAAAAATGGTGTAAACTTATTTAGGGTTCAAAGTGTTATACAGGGTATCCCACGATGTTTTGACAGTCCAATATCTCGACAACTGTTCACATGAAACTATGAAATTTGGCAGCTATAAACAGTCGAAACTGATGATTGTATTTATTATAAAATGTCGTCCGTTTTTCGTTCACGTGACCCCATATAATAATATAATAGGACAACCGGTATAATTTTACATTTCTGATTATATCTTTCAAAAACCAATTCAACAAGACCACACTTGTTATGTTTCTTTTGTGTAGTAATCATAATATGGGCCATTTATTTTTATTAAATTTAACATTTTTCCAGACATTGCACTGTCAAAACGTCGTAGGACATCCTGTATAACGGTTGTCCAATTCAAAAAATAATGTAGCCGTCACGTAATTGGAAACGCGAGGAAAACTTGAAGTGCAAAATATTGATTTAATAAATTAAAAAAAAAATAATATATAATAATATTATATATATATATATATATATAATATAATGACAAATCTGGTATCGTTGAATTTGTTTTTGAAAAATATAACTAAAGAAAAATTATTGGGATTACTTGACCAGAAATGAGAGAAAAAACGGTAGTATTTTTATAATAAGTTTCCACTGTCCATAGCTTCCAAATTTCATACTTATCATGTGAACCGTTTTCGAGATATTGGACTTTTAAAATGTCGTAGGACACCTCGTATGTGTGTATAAAGAAACGTGTTTTATTATTTAGTTATTCTAAACCTCGTAAAAAAATTATGTGCATCACATTCGGACACTGCTTTTTGGTTACTCAATGTTCTTTCATCGCCCTGGAATCTTACCTATTCGTATAAAACTTATTTATCGAATTAAGTTATAGTTAGCGGATCTTTACTAATGATATTACAACATTTAATAATCATTGGTTAGCCAGTTAGTTAAATTAATATTTTCAGATTAAATTCATTTTCCATTATTATAATTCTCTTTTTTAGGTTGGTTAAAGTCGGTATATTGATTTATTTTTATAATATTACTGAAAAAGATGAATACACAAATTATACGTAAATATGAAAATTGTTTTTAATTTATATTTACTATCCGTCAAGAATATATGAAACCGCGAGTTTAGGATGTGCAGTAAACGAAACAAAATAAATGGTAACATTGGTCATTCGAGTGACATTCTTTGGGCTGTTCACTTGGTAATATCGAGGGTTGAAAGTGACGATAGGTAGTGCCATGTTGCTGGATTGCCAATGATCATAAAAGTGAAAAATGAAACTTTAGGGTCATAAGCCCGAGAAATAATATATACAGCTTTGAAATTTTCCCAGAAAAAAGCAGAAAATGGAATATAATGGAATAATGTTATTATTAAAATAATATAATAATTTATGTGGTGCAAAATAGGTTCTACCTGTTTTAAACAGGGATCAATTCTTTTGAATATTATAATAATACTGTACTTTTCACAGACTTTTCCTAGAATATACAAATTTATATTGGTAATGGCCGGCAAAATATTTTAATACCACTGAATTAAACAGGTAAGTAGGTTTAATTACATTATAAAGATAAGGAAAATAATCCCTTTTTAGAAAGTTCTCACCAGACTGGCATTATATTATTATTTTCGTTAACAATAAAATTTTTGAAACCACAGTTAAAAATAAATGATGATCTTCTCCAGATTAAGTTTACACAATTATCGTTACTTTAATTTACATTTAAATTAAATGAAGTAATCATTTAAATACCGGTCCTTTTGGATATGCAAATTTTAGAGAGTGAAAACAAATACAATAAATTTGATATAAATGTGCATACTAGTTATTTGAAAATATATTTGTTTAAAAATTGCGTGAACAAATTTATAAAGTATAAGACTAAAGTAATTTACAAGTGCTTTCATTTCAAAACCAGTTAGTAGAAATAACTTCTGATTTTGCGCAAACTTAAGAAAAATTAGAAATACATCCAAATTTATTCATTTTTCTGACATATCCTCAACTAATATACGTCAATCACGTTAACCAATTCGATTTAAATAGGGAAAGATAATTTTAATGGAAATTCGGTAATATGATTGTTCTTTGCGTTACTGGGGTTACTGGGTACAAAAACGTTTACGTATTCTACACTTCATTTGAAATCTACTTTTACAAATTAAATACATAGCATAAATTTGTTATTTTAGTAGATTGCGATTTACATTAAATTGATATAAAGTTATCTTTAATGTCGGCAATTTTATGGTATATCTGTGGTTACTTTCTTCAATTATGTTTCTGTAAGTTTCTTTTCCGCAAAAGGGAGCTAAAATCAAAAGTAAAACAGAGAAAAATCATATTGCTGAATTATAAATAAAATTACCTTTTCAATGATGTACATACTTAGTACTTTCCCTATTTAAATTATATTGGTTAACGTGATTGAGGGGAGGAGAATGACGTATGACAGTTGATGATATGTTAGAAAAATGTTTTGCTTTGTTTGGCAATTAAAGGAAAACGTGTTTATTAAATATAATAAATATAAAAAAATAGAATAATATGGGTTAAGAATTAATAAAATAAAACGAGGTACCTAAGAACGGGACAAAAAAAAATAAAGCTAAAAGTAATAATCAATGAAAAGAGAGAATAGAGTTAAGGTGAAAGTGACGCAATTTGAATACCTAGGAATTGTAGTGACTTAACTAAACAAGGAAACGATAGAAATAGAACGCTGAACGGGAAGAGAAGCAAAGCAGTAAGAGCAATGATGCAACTACTAACATTAAAATATATCTCAATCTAAGGAAAACTATTTTATAGTAATACGGCTAACAATTTTATTCGGTGTAGAAATATGGGTATTTAACAAAAAAGAAACAGAAAATCTAAGCAGATGGAAAAGTAGGAAGGAGATTACAGTTTATATGAAGGAAGTAGGGATTCAAAGGAAAACTATAAGAAAATGACAAAGAATAATTGAGAATTAAGTATAAAAAATTAACAATAATTCAAGTGATCATAGCGCAAAGAATAAGATGGCTAAAACATGTCTAATGAATGGAACAAAACTATATAACACATCAATAGTGGGTTTTCTATATATATATATATATATATATTGGAAGAAATTTCACATTTCTTTAATGTCCTTAATACAATACGCCACTGGGCCACCTTGCCTTAAAACTTACGGGCTACACTGTTACTTTGCAAACCGACCTTTTAGGGTCAGGAATTTTGATAGTAAAAGAGAAGTCAGTAGTTAACAGTAAGTAATTAAGAGTAGTTAAGTAGTTTATGAGTTGAGTAGATATTTAGTGAAGTAGACATTATAAGGATGAACCTATAGTTATTAGAGTTAGAAAACTTGAAAAATCTTTGCTGTTCTACACCATTAATAGTTCATAGTGCATTTGTTTTAAATTTGATAATAAATAGTTTAGTTTTAATGATCCAACGATTTAGATCTTAGAACATTGTTGCTATATTTCAAAATGATTCTCAATTCTGTAAGAAATGTTTGTAAACTGTAAAGTGGAGTAATAGTGCCTTTTCTTTGCGAGTGTTAAAATAACATCGGAATAAGTTGTCATTTGGAGTCAAAACTTCAAAATACCTGTGAATAACTTCCCTATGTGCTAGAATATTATATATACCAGTAGAGTTATTCTCTTTTTCACAAGCACTCAATTTTATGAAATATAAATTGTTAATTTTATTTTTTGTAATTGCATTGGATGATCTGCTAGTTATAAAAATTAGTCAAATCGAATAAGTTGAAACAGTTGTGAACGTAGTATAGCGTTTGTCTTTTTTCCTTTTCTTATTGATACGTTAGGTCCATGACCTTTGTTTGCTGGGTATTCTTATCTGCGATTCTGATGACCATCTGTCCTGCCATCTTTTTGGTGGTCGTTCTGGTAATCTTTTTCTTACTATATCTTGGACATCGCATCTTTGCCTGATATCTTCGTCTCTTACTCAGTCCTTTCTAATCTTTCCTACTATTGATCTTAATGTTTTCATCTCAGTTGATCTTACTGCCTATTTAGTTCTCTTGGTATCAGCTCTGGTTTAGATCGCGTATGTAAGTATTGGTCGGATACATGTTTTATACATTCTTGTTTTCGTTTGCTCGTTCCACCATATGTCGCTTAATGCACCTGCACTGGTTGCTGCCTTCCTTACGTGCTTAGTTGTTTCTTGGAGAATGTTCCGATGACTTGTTATATCTACTTCTAGATATTTGAACGACCTTACGTGGTTTATGATTTTTCCTTCAATCTCTAGTTTTCATATTATTGGCTCCTTGGATACAGTTAGACATTCCCTTTTTTCTGTCGATATTCCCAGGTTGTATTCTTTGGCAATTTTGTTAAATGTATGTAGCATTCTCTGTAGGTTATTTTCGCTGTTAGATACCAATACGACGTCATCAGCGTATCGTATAATGGTGTTTGTTTTCTATTTAGTAGCCCGTTAGTGTTTTCACTTTCTCTATTATTTTATTTTATCCATTACTAGATTGTCTTTTATAAATGTATTTATAAAGTGAAATCCTCTTCCCCCATTTCCAGTTATGTAATATACGTTTTTTTGTTGGAATTTGAGAATTTTGTGTAAACGTAGCGTGTGTTGGAGAGTTGCCTTAACATCTGGTTTATTGTCAGGTACCGGTACATTCTCTGCAGTTTCTATTTTTTGACGGAACTGCTTGCATATCTGTATTTGCAATCCATTTCGTTTGCTAAATATAAATATACCCAACACAGCAAGGAAAACTAATGGATGCTTGTAATATGGAGTTTTTCGCTTGATAGGAAATTTCGTCATTATGGACAGTAGCGTTATAATTATCAGAAAAACGTTGTCTTTCATCCTATTAATAATATAATTAAAAAAATTGAAATAAATTTGAATCGTTCATTATATATTCGATACCGCCATTATAAACACAATAATTTATTAAATCTGAATAAAAAGAAGAAGACTAGGGAACATTAATAAAACTGCCACCATAACTAATATTATATCCCCATGAATATTCATGAGTTAAATCGCCCCTAATCGTTAAAGTAGAACGTACCTGAAAGCAATTATTGGCTCATAACTTGATCAAAAACCATTGCAAATTTCCCTCTATTAAGAAATTCTCAAAAAGGGATTTACATATTAATTACATATATACAGGGCGTCCCAAATATCTAAGAACCTATTAAAAATATTCGAATGTTGTAAAAGTTGTATGTACCCTTTAGTCCGTAAAGTTTGATTTTAGTAAATTTAACGCGGAAAATAAAATAGCAAGAATACCATAATTGTCACATTAAAATCATTTTTTAATGGTTAAAAGTTACTTTTAATTTTAGTTTTTACTTATTAATTAACATTGGATCCAATATTAAAAATTAATATTTTAATATATTATTTAAATGTTGTTCCGCATCTATTCATAATTTAAACGTTTCTCTTTCATTTATTAGATTATAGTCTAGAGACAAAAAAAACCGATTCAAGCTGAGAGGTAGAAAATTCCGATACCGGCAATATACGTATTTAAGTTCTCGATGAAACCTAAAATATTTTATTTATACTTTTTGACTGCTAATTTAAAAGCTCAGAAAATAGGGTCCTATTTTCTTAAGGACGGTATAAGACTTAACCTATATTAAAACACATTTTAATGATATACAGGGTTAGTCATAACTTTGAGTCACAGAGTACGCACATGTTATTTAGAGCAAAATATATCTTAATAGAACATTGCTGTGGCAAAAGATATAGGGTGTTTAAGTTGAAATATATTTTGCGTTTTTTGGTTATAATTTAACAATGAATTTACAGATTGTTATTAAAATTGGCACAGAGGCATAACATAAAGAATATTAACTGATTAATTATTTTATATTGTGCTATAGGGTGCGCCACATAAGCGATTTCTTATGATGAAACTGAGTCGTAATATTGTATGTATATTTGATATACTTGTTGAAACATCATAAGTTTAATAGTTTTAGAGAAAAATAGCAATTGAGGACTTCAAAGTCTTGGAAAGGAATTTCAATTCATATTTTATTTATAAAAAGCTTGCTTTAGATTGTCATAAAATTGTTTGGTTAATGTCATTTATTTGGACTGCATTACTTCTTCTGTCAAATTTTAATGCACAAGCATAACACTGACCGAAATTTTATTAAGAATATTTTGTTCACTGATGAAGTAACTTTTACCAGACGAGGGGTTTTTAATTGGCGAAACAGTCATTACTGGGAAGTACAAAATCCGTATGGTATTAAAGACGTTTTCAGCATGAATTTAAATTAAATATTTGTTGTGGCATTATAGGCGACCGGCTATTAGAACCATACTTCCTACTCTAAATTTAAATGGATATCCTAATTTTTTTTTATAAAATACTGTTACATTTTAGATTATTTCTCACTGGATGTAAGAGGAAAAGTGTGGTTTTTGCAGGACAGGCTCCACTTCATTTCCCATTAATAGTTAAAAATTCTAGTGATATATTTTCTCAATGATGGATTGCCGGAGGAAGTGATTTTGAATAAAATTCACTCACGAAACGAACCCTGGGGAAAAATACAAACTGCTGCTAATTTTATTAGGACACAGGATAATATTTTTTTATGTCAGAAAATCATCAAAAGAATTAGGCCTAGAATTAGGAGGAGCCAACGCAGAACATTTACTTTGAATTTGTTTCTAATTATTTTGTTTATTATTTCAATTTATCAACCAAATAAAGCTTGTCTAGTGTGTTTCCTTTGAAATTCCTTTTAAAACTTTGAACTGTTCAATTGCGTTTACGTCATGTTTTCTAATCAAAATTACTAAAAAGTTTCGTCAAAAAAAGTTACTCATTTCATGAGGGATCACTCATGTGGCGCCCCATTTAACAAAATTTGAAATAATGAATAAAATAACATTCTTTGTCTAAAGTTATGCCTCTGTACCAATATTGACAACAATTTTTCAATTCATTCTGAAATTATAACCAAATAATGAAAAAAGGATTTCAACTTTAACACCTCGTATTTTGTACCACGGCAATATTTAAGGCTGTTTTGGTTCAGTCGTAATATTTTGGTCTAAATCACCTGCGTTTCCTCTGTGTCCCAATAGTTATGTCTTGTCCAGTATATTTTATTATCTTTATAAATAATGTACGTCATTAATACAAAATTGTTGCGGTGACCGTGTACAAAAAATATTGTACCTACCTATAAGATTCGCGTCTCATTTTTTTTAAATTATTGGATTATCGCAAAATTCGTAAAAATCAATTTTACACTCTTTTTTGTTTTTTTTTTGTGGAAAACCAGAATAAAAATTTGCATAAATAAGTAAAATTTATTTATAGCATACATGTAAAATAAGTAACGGGGATTCCATCGCTGACAAAAATAACTTGACTAACAAACAACAATCGCATATAAATATTCATAAGTCATATCGATCCCAATCGCGGACAGTCTCCGGTGATCGATTGCACATCGCGATAATCTTCGCCGACGTATTAATTCGCCATAATCAACTTTATCATCAATTACCAGCAGCTCTTCTGGCACTTAGAAGTTCGGTATGCGCCCCATTCCGGGGGAAGGTGCTATAGACTTTTAACAGACACAGACACCGGATCGCCAGTTATTCACCGACGTCGAAAGCGGTCGCACAACTTCTCCCGATCTCCAGCTACGCGCCGAATTCGAGTTACGTACACGTTTCTTCGGAATATTTGTGTTGCGGATGATGTTACTCGACTAAAAAGCGCAACATGGGCCTAACGCTGAGAGTCATGTTACTCTTCATGATGTTTTTGCACGCTTCTTCGGTGTTATCAGTTAACGAGAATTTCTTGAAGATGTTTGAAGGTCAGACGCCTGTTGACCCGTGTTACGACGAAGACCGGCCACGGAGGTGCATACCGGATTTTGTCAACGCCGCGTTTGGTATCCCCGTGAAGGCTTCATCGACTTGTGGGATTACCACCCCGGTGCATTACTGCGAAGTACCGGAACCTGGGGCGAATCCCCAATGCCACATTTGTGACGACAAACAACCCAAATCAAGGTTTCCAGCTTCTTACCTCACTGATCTTAACAATCCTAATAACGTAACTTGTTGGAGATCGGAACCGGTACCACCGGTAACTTCGATAAACGCCCCTCCCGATAATGTCACCCTAACTCTTAGTCTTGGAAAAAAATATGAACTTACTTATGTCAGTTTACAATTTTGTCCAAATACTCCTAAACCGGACTCTATAGCTATATATAAAAGTATGGATTATGGGAAAACTTGGCAGCCTTTTCAGTTTTATTCATCTCAATGTAGAAGAGTTTACGGTAGGCCAAATAGAGCTACCATTACCAAAACCAACGAACAGGAAGCTAGATGTACAGATGCGCATAGATACACTGGTGGTGATATGCTAAATTTTGGACAAATTTCCAGGATAGCTTTCAGTACTTTAGAAGGTAGGCCAAGTGCTTCAGATTTTGATATTAGCCCAGTTCTCCAAGATTGGGTGACAGCAACTGATATAAAAGTAGTATTCAATCGGCTCCACATGCCAATAGAAGATGCCTCTGATAACCTAGACATTCTAGTGGACGAACGCATGCTGCACAAGCACCTAGAAGATCACCAAGATATCAAGGAACCCTCAGTACAACTAGTCAACGAAATGCAAGCTGAAGATAATGAAGAAACCAACACTAACAACAACAAAGTCGCAGTAAGTCCTGATGTAGGAACAAACCGGATAGTAAGTGGATTTCATCAAGTGACCCATCAATACGCAGTGTCTGATTTTGCAGTTGGTGGTAGATGTAAGTGTAATGGACATGCTAGTCGGTGCATTACGGGACAATTGGCTTGTGAATGTAAACATAATACAGCGGGTAGAGACTGCGAACGATGTAAGCCGTTTCATTTTGATCGGCCCTGGGGCAGAGCTACTACAAGAGACGCAAACGAATGCAAAGGTAGGAACAGTTTTAATAATGACTCGACAGGATCTATTTTTCTCAGTTAATGAACACCGTTTGTGGCAGATGAAAAGAAAGTAGCGGTCGCCTTAAATGAAGAAATCATGAATAAGAATGGGAAATAGATTATTTCGTACCTTTTTCTAATCTAAAAATAAATTAATTTGAATAAACGGTTACGAAAATATATTTAATATATCCATTGAATATTTATGCAACATATTTTTTTTTGTTCTTTGCTATGGATATTCAATAAATCAGTTAAACAACTCTTAAAAGATGTTAAAACATAGAAATAATCGTGTGAGTTCATTTTTACTTAAAAATTAGTATTTTAACAGTACTCCTAAGTAGTACTCGTCATTATATCGTACATTATTTTGTGTTGTTATATAATATTAGTGGTGTATATTTCTTATAACTTGTATTCTATAAAAAATCTTGGAAAAAATAATTGCGAGAAAAGACCATAATTTTCCATTTTTCTTTTTAAAAAAAATTGGGTAAATTCTTATTTTTTTAAAGTAGAAATAATAATCCTTTTTCTTATCTATAATTTGCAAATAATATCTATTTTTGTTACAATAATTCTCCTAGAGAAGTACCTACATTCATTCATTCATTAATTGAATACTTTTTGCATTTTGTGATTGCCTTAAATAAATACGGTATTTTCTGACTTGGTATATACACCATAAAGTTTTGATGGACTTTCCAGGTATTTACACTCTCGTTAACTGTTAATAAAACGGAAACGATTGCTTATAAAATTAAAGATATTGCATTCAAACGTATATTCGTAATTTGTTTGGAGACTATAGTTTTATTAAACATGAAATTAAAAACCAGAAAACATATGGGATTCCTTGTATACGCAAGATGTTTGGATTAACAACGGTCATAAATAAATTGAAATAAGAGTCAGGAATAAAACTGAGTAAGTACATACATAGAGTTCTGCCATTCAATTCATAAAAATCATTTCCAGTAACGTTCAAGTTTCCCAAGATGAAACTTTAAATTTCTTAACACGTTTTAGTACAATTATAGTTCATAATCTAGCTTTTAAATCTTAGATAATTTGTTTGAGAATTTGGACGATCCTGTTTTGCTCCTGTAAACAAACTTGAAATTGAAATAAGTATTTTAAAATTAAGATGAATATTTTAAGATTTGAACATTCCCTGCACGCACGTTATCATTAACTATCTTGGGAATATTTTGAAATATATAATTTCAGAGGAGTCATTTTTAAATTTGAGCAAAATCGAAATATTTTTGAGATAATCGGTAGAGAAAGACATAACCATTTATAAAGCTGGAGGAAATCCTGTTAAAAGAAGAAAAGTGACAGCATTATCCTGTAGAATTTTCTGTTTCAATTAATGTTCCTCAACGAGATAAATGTAAGTGGAGAATATCCTTGAAAGCACTTTATCTTGATACTTTATCTCCATGTCATTCAAAAGTCGGTACATCTCTCGGTGTAGGATTTCAAAAAGAGAGTTGTAAATTATAACGTTCACGGTTTTCTGACTAATAGTTTAGTCTTTCATTGCGATTCGTTAGCGGACAATTCCCCGTCAATATTCGTTATCGGTGTTAACTGTCTCTGATTTCAAACATGAAAGCAATTTTGTTTCAAGGGATGTTAATATCAAGCAAATTAAAATAAAAGAAAAGGGGATGATGAGTCTCCTCTTCACCACACCCAAAGTTAAGAACCATGGTCTAAAATTTTTAAATTTTGGGCCTAAAATTCATTTACGATGTTGGTATTTTACCCGCCTCTGTAAATTTCCGAGAACTCAATTCCATATTATACGCGTTTTAATACACCAAATTCTTTTATTTGGGGGCCCTTAAAGCAATAAAATGTGAAGTATGCTCTGAATCGTTCTTAAGGAATGTCACGTTATGTTTAAAATTAAAAAATATTTTAAGGAATACTTTAAAGAAACCACTAATATGACATTCTATAAAGTTTACGACCACAAGGAAGCGTGGAATAAGATTTTCTTTTAGGGAAACAAAAATAAATTCCTTATTATTTAAAAAAAAAAAGAAAATACGGGTTGTTTCTTCAGAGTGGATCATTCGGATAATTCAGTCTCATCTATTATTATCGGTCTATTATGACTAGGAAATTTTATTTGGCTAATACTTAACTCGGTATAAAAATTACACGTTTGACAGACACCTTCTTTATTATAATAAAAAACAAATTGTTGTCACACTGGTAAACAAAAATATGACTTTTCTAATAAATGTAAAAAAAATATTATCATTATTTCAGTACTTTGAAATAATACAAGAATAGTTTTGCGGGGTCTAACTTAGATAAATTCTTGAATGAAAGGAATTTGTAAACACTCTGAATAACAAATAATAGCGAAATTATCGCTGACACACATTATTTTAAATTCTTAGTAATTATCTAAAACGGAGGTGTAATTATAATTTATTAGAATTCAAAAATAACTTAGTAAAAACATAAACTATTGATTAATATTAAAATAGCTAATAATTATTAAAAATAAATAATAATTTCTTTTGATTACAAATTCATGCTCATAATTTCTATAGAGTGGAGTTCAAATTGTCTTAAATGTATTACTTAATTCGTCACAGGTATCATCATATATTCTTTGTAAGTGTTCGTCGTATGTATTAATGCATTCACTAGAAACAAGTCATTTCAAATCTTCCGAAAATAACAATCAACAGGATTGAAAGTGTATGCGTGTATTAGTGTATTTGTGGACTTGAAACGAGCTTTCGAAACTGTTCATTTTTTATATTATATATCAACGATCTTTATTAATATTTGCAGGATTCCTTCGTCAATCTCTTTGCAGGTGATATTTTGATATCTGTATCTGGTAAAACCTATTTAGATTTGGTAAATATTATAAATAAGGAATTAGACATATTAAATGAATGGTTGATACAACTAAATGTATGATACTAGGTAGTAAACAAAATTGTTTCAAGTTCAGGCAAGGTAACTGGGTTATTAGAATTGGCAATAATATAATAGAATATGTAGATGAAATAAAATACCCTTGGAGTTGTATTTGATCCTCAGCTCATATTTCGTAAACATGTTAATTTTTTATGGAAAAAAATAGGAAAAATGTTGGATCTTTCACTTTGGTGCATAAAATTATTATACAATACTATCATTTATCCACATTTTAACTATTGTATGTCTCTTTTAATATATTGTTCTAATGAAAATATTCGTAGACTGCAAGTCCTTCAAAACAAGAAAATATTAATCATATTTCGTTCAGATCGATACACCCCAATTAATAGAATGTGAAAGTCATTAAAATTTCTAAATGTAACACAACTTATACGTGAGTAAAATTTATTATAAATTTTTAAAATCGGCAATAATCAAGCTCCGTCGTATTTTAATACATATTTAAATAACGGATCTTTATACATGAATTACAACTTAAGTACAAAAGATAATTGCCAAATTGAAAGAGTTAACTCAACAGCAATGGAGAACACATTATTCGTAGAATGTCGTAAGGTTGTAGAATAGTTTACTACTAATTATCAAAATTTCCCCTACTATAAAACATTGTAAGTCAAAATTAAGGAAAATGTATTTTTTTATTTGATACTTGTATCTTTTTCATTTGAGAATCTATATGAATTTAGCTGTTATGTAATAGCAATCTTTAGCTAAATAGTCTGTTCTATTCTATTTTAAATCCAGGGATTTTTCTGGCCATTTATCATGTTCATTCCGCCCAATGCACATGTTAGGAAAATTATCATTGAGTCATATTCTAAAATGTGGTGCTCCATTATGATTCTAAAATACGTGTTATTAATATTTTAATTTTATAATAGTATTGGCAAATTATTTGAATTATATCTAAGTAATATAAAACTTATTTTTTGATTTAAGCATTTAAAATAGTAATTTAAACTATTATTATTTATTTATTCTAGCTTTCTAAATTACTTCCATGGTTATTATTTATTGTTATCAGATGTGTTTCGTCTCTGGCTACGTTAAGTAGTTGAGTTACCATGCTCATCTCACCCCCAAATGTGTTTGGCCTCTGGCTACGTTGAGTAGATGAGTTACCGTGGACATAACTACCCCAAGTACATTTTGCCTCAGGTTACGTTACATGTTGAGTTATCGTGCATACCTCCCCCCCTGGAGAAGATCTATACTACACGGTAAAACGTTGAGAAATATTTCAAAAAATAACGCAGTCCTCCGGAAATAGTAATCCTCAGATTCACTCTGGCCGTGGAAGCCTAGGATTATCAATCATTGTTATCATCAACTTTTTCTGGTTATATTGCTTTATTTAAATAACAGAATAAAAATCTTTGTGGTAAGTATCCCTTTTCTGATCGACATCTACGCCCTTGGATTAACCACGTAAATACAGTTGTTGGGATTTTAAATTATAGTAGTTACTGGTAATAAATTCTAAATTTTATCTCAGATAAAAGCAAATGTTTTCTTGTCTTTTAACTTAAGTACAAACGTCAACCAACCAAATATTCAGTGAAAAAGATCGTGTTACTATTGGAAGTCAAATAGGACGTGACGAAGATTTAAATCTTCTGGGTTTAATTATGTTTTTAACCGAATAGCTGTAGTAGGTATTTAAAAATAGTTTCAAAAATTTTCAATAAATTTATTGATATTATTGTTTACTTTAGTTTTAAAAAACCATGATTAAATATGTATAAGTACTTATTTTCAGTTAAGTGTCGAGTTGCCATTAGGCCCTTTAATGCAAAGCATCAGATTTTACCGGAAAGGTATTCTTAAAATGCAGTTGAAGCATAACAACTCTTGTGCCATTGTATACTAAAAATATACTCCAAAGTACACGTAGACTTTTCAACATATCTTGAGTCTAAAATCGGGGATTTTTTAAATGTGAGTAGCATGGCAAATAAAGGACAACATTGGCGCTCCAAAATATCAAGAGAGTGAAATAAAAAATTACTGGTGGCTATTCAAATTAAGACAATAAGATCAGTTGTTTTTTCTCGCAGAGAAAACATACTTGAGATCTGTGTACGTTTTAATAAAGTTATCTTACCATTTTACTTGTGTGCTTAATATTAATTTAAATATTTATAACCGATAATAATAATAAATAGTACTATAGTAAATAGTATATAGGATGATGCATTAGTGTAGCAAAGTTAGATTAGCTATTATTGAAGTTACGAAAAAAAAGTTTTTACAGAAAGTATAGGCAGTCTTGAGATTCATATTTTAAAATTAGTCCCATATATACAGTGTGTTCAGGAACGCAGTGCCATACCAAAATTTTGTTTATTTAAATGGAATACCCCGTATGTATTTACATTTTTATAAACCTCTTGCTAATTTCAACGATGTATAACACTTTATGTCTATTATGTTTAATAAAGGATCTACAGCCACATGTAAGCCGTTTTTATTGATTTTTAACGGTTTGGCTGCTACATATATCTAAATTAAAAAAAATGTGATTTTCAGGTGGCTGCAGATTCTTTATTAAACATAGTATACATGTGTGTGATACATTATTGAAATTAGCTCGGCAAAAGGTATATAAAAATATTAAAATATACAGGTAATTCCATTTAAATAAACAACATTTTGGTCTAGCACTGCGTTTCTGAACACACTGTATATATGGGACTAATTTTAAAATATGAATCTCAAGACTGCCTACACTTTTTGTTAATACTTTTTTTTTATAACTTTAATAATAGCGAACTAATCGAGCTTTGCCACACTAATGCGTCACCCTGTATATATTAGTTATTATTACGTTGATATGGGATATAATCTGGCTCTGTGTAATACAAAGAACAAACTTTTATAAATGTTGAATGTTTCTTTCTCGTTTTAGTCTCAAAATTTAAACTTTTTTGAAATTCAACATTTTCAGAATTATCATTTTACTATTAATATACATTTGTTTGTCTATGGAAAATAGTGCTGTTAACTTCTTTTAAACAATTACCACCATTTTCGCAAAAAAGCAGTTGGCTTGTGTTTCTTTATCAAATCCCGTTTACAAAACTAAAAAAGCATACAAATACGTTTAATATTAAAGTTAAAAGCACGATTGGACATAAAAAAATTGAAGAGGTCTTTATAAATTTTGCAAATAAAATAAAATGTAGGTGATGTGGCTCTCTGTGGCAAATTACCGTGAGTTCCCTTAAAGGAATAGATTGAATTGTCAATACCTGCTTATACCCTGCCTTCATTTAGCAAAAAAGCTCATGTCTCAAAAGATCACAAAAAACGTGTTCAAAATGTAATAAGAAAAGATTTAGAAAAAATTGAATGTACCTAAATAATTGAACATTTTCATATAAGGCTAGAGATAAACATATTCAGATAAAAGTAAAAAAGAAGAATATGGAGAGCTTTCTTTAAAAAAACCATTAAAATTGGACATGAAATAAACATAAAAGATGAAGAACTAGAAAAAGCTATAAGTAAAAATAAGAATTCTTGGTGAGCAAAATAAAACTTATTCAAAATTTTGTAACTAATTATTTTTCATGTTTATCACTTTATTGCCTTTATTCGGTGGGTTTTGGTTAGAAAATTAGGGATTTTTGGAGAGTTTGCGAAATATTATGGACACCACTGTTTTTAGGCTGAGACCCTAAAGAACATCATCGTGATTACTCGACTTCTCTCGCTGAAGTGGAATGCTCCCGTTTCAATAAAAATATATAAGGGAAAAAGCCACAAAAGGCACATTTCATAAAAGAAAAATGTATACATGAACAGACGTTTTTCCCGTTTCACTTCATTTATGCTCTTTGAGTTAGCTCGCAATGTGTATTGTATCCTGAGGGATGTAGAGATGGCCAAAAAATTTCTACTTCACTAATAATTTGGCGAAGTAAATGGATGTTTTAACATTTACAGAGGCTCAGTAATCTGATAAACATGAAACAATTTATATTTATTTTATTAATAATATTTATAAATCAATTGGAGAATGATGGAAACTTTTATTAAATATTAAGTTCAAATATATTTTGTTAAATTAAAAAAATGTAGTTATAAAATGAATACACATCTAAAATGAAAGAATTGTTTGTACTTTTTAAATTCAAAACTTTCAAACTAATTAAATCATTAATATACAGGATTTTACACTTTATAGAATTTGATGTTGTCCTTGTTGTTAAAGGTTGTTATTTGAACAAAATTAAATAAGAGACCACGACGTTAAAAATGAAAAAATGGACATTCACTTCTGTAGTACTGGAAACAATTTCTAAATTATTATATTTTGCATCAAATTTAAAGGTTTTTAAACAATAAATCATATCCTAAAAAGTTGTTCGGTTTTGGGCTTGTAATGAAAAATCCATCTTTTTTTTGATTTTTTTTATTATCCACTTAGGCTTTATACAATTATTAAGGATCGGCCGTGTTTAAATAAAATTTAGAATGATATCATAAATTTCATGTAGTTTCTAATTCGTTAAAAAGCAATACGAATCTAACACATTTTCAAGAAAATTCAAGATTATTCATAAAAATATGGACAAAAAATAAATTCAATCCTAGTTTCAAACTATCACTGCCAAAAACAATTTGGCAACGATAACATACACTTAAATTTTTCTGAGAATCTGCGATTTTCCGGTTTTTAATATAAACTTTATTTATTTTAAAAATACTTTGGAAGGATTGGAATCGACCTTATTCGCCTTTGGGCAATAATTACTCATTGATATTTGAACTCTTTTCCTTAATATGAAATTATTTTTTAAAGAAATGACCGTAATATATTTGGGTGATTATATTACGTTTGCCAATTTTTTAAGTCATCAACATTCTCTTATCTAAAAATGATATTAAGCTATTTGAAATTAATGCTATCTGCCTTTTAAAAAAACATCAATGCAATATTGTGTTTATTCATATTTAAAAAAAAACTGATTAATTACAACATCCAAGATTTTAAATCATTAGTCAAGAAATTTCGTGTTCAGGATTTAAAGTGTTATTAGAGGGTATTCTTCATTATTTAAATCCTACAGGCAGAAATAATTACGAAATAATTACTTACCTTATTATAGCTTCTTTATTTCTCTCTTCGGTATAATTTTTCTCAGACACGCCGCTCAAACTTTCTCTTTAGATCAATATTTTAAGTATCGTGAATGGCTCTTTAATATATTATTATATTTATTCTTTTTATTGAAATAATTTTATCTGTAATCGTACCCTGACCGTTTTATGCAGGGTAAGATCCAGTTGATAATTAACACTTTATTTAACTAGTACGTAAAAATAAACAGTGCTTAAATATTTTATTAATCCTAGAATAAGATATCAACACCGATCCTAGAAAATTTATTCAAACCAAATGGAGCACCATATCTCTACAGGTCATAGAACAACTACAAAGAGGATATATGAAATACAGTCGGCAACTTTGTTTGTGTAAATTAGTAACGGTTAAACAACGATACGATACATTACAATAAGTCGGTTTTTTCCGATTTTGAAAATCTTTGTCCGTTTGTACACACTGGCCATAAAGAATACGAAATATATTAAAAATGGGATAAATGCGAGAAACTTTACCTGCTATAATTTATTACGATTTTCGTTGTGATTTAACACAACAACAATATATGGAACGTTTAATTTTTGCATTTGGTGGTGAAGCTCCGTCATAATCGATGGTATATTGCTGGTTTCAAGAAATTACATTTGGTCGTCTTTCGAATGAGGATCAACCAAGGGAAGGGAGTCACACAACGTCAATTGTAGCTGAAAATATTAATTCTGTACGATGAATGATTAAAGAAGACCGTCGTGTAGCATTCGTTGAGTTTTTGTTTCCGATCTTTGGAAAAAGTATTTAAAAAGATTATTTCCAATGATTTTTATAATTTTTTAAATCTGTCATTATTTTTTTGTCAACGTCAGAATACAAACTTTTATAGATGATGGAGATGATCAAAATAAATATTTAAACAACTTTATCCTGAAAAACGAAAAAATGCAAAATTATTTTGCAATAAGCCGAAGAAATAAAACAATCGCTCAAAAAACTGCTTTTACTAGAGACAAACGGAATATAATAAAGGAAGAGATAACAGAACATGGTAATGTAAAATTATTTTTCTATTTAGCAAATCAAAAATTAAATAGTTCAGTATTAAATTGTATGTTAAAGTCATCATTTATTTCATATAAACGCATTTTTTTAAATTCAATTCAATTATGTTGCATGGATTCGAACATGAAGTTGAAAAAAAATAATATTTTGATTTAATAAATCTAACTAACTAAATATAGAAGAAAATGGACATATTAAAAAACATGATATATGCAGAAACAGAAAAGGTATGTGGCGAAAACAACTATTGGCTATAACAAAAAGAGAACGAGATGGTAGACTAAAGAAACTCAAAGTTTAACAAGAGAAAAATATAAAAATAGAAGAAATAAACAAAAATGAAAAAGTAGGAAGATATAAAGAGAGAGAGTCAAAAAAGAAATAAAGACATGGAAGGAAGATTTGAAAAAGAATTATATATTGAATTTAAAGAAAGAAACATAAAATTCTTATAAAATATAAAAGCAATGAAATGAATTAAAAGATTAGAGATCAGACATTTAAAATAACAAATTAAGAAGACCTATTAGCAGAATGGAAAGAATACTTCGAACACAAATTTAGAAAAAATAATAGTAAAGAAGATACTCAAATAGATGAGGTAGGAATAGAAAACGAAATAAGGATGGAAGGATGGATGAGCTCGAAGGAGGAATCAAAATGATTAAAACAAAAAAGGCTTGCGGAAGTTACAACATGAAACCCGAAAGGATAAAACACAGAAGAAAAAGCATATGTATCAGATATTTTAAAAATGGTTTGGGACACAAACGATATCCTGAAAGTCCGCAAGGAAAATTTGCGGATCCTCATATATAAAAAGGAGAGGAGACCAATTGTTTGAAATATAGGGCGATTTGTTTGTCGTCGGTTTTAGCAAAGGTAAAGACAGATTGAAAAAAAAATAAAAAAGGAGACAAAACATAAAGAAGAAGAGGAGCAAGCGGAATCCAGGAAAGGAAAACAAACAAAAAATAATATATTCATCCTCAAAATGCAATTCGAATGAAGTGAGGAATTGTATGCAACTTTCATTGATTTGAAGGAGGCATTTGATTCTACAGAGAGAGAGGGAGGAAATATGAGAAAAAATATAGGAACTTGGAATCTCAAAAAAACTTTCAGATGCAGCCTTATACAAGAATGGAAGAGGGAAAGTTCAAATAAACGTAAAGAGGTCACAGAAATAAAATAAGGTCATAGCTTCAGTCTAATAATTGTAATGGAAAAATACTAAAAAACACAAGGAACTTAAAAATTACTATAAAGTACATAAACATAAATTCAGTACAGTTAGATACTAGATAGGGATGATATACTAATAGTGCTGAAAGGCCAGAAAATTGGAAAAATTAGGTAGAAGAATTTGAAAAAAGAAAAATAAATAACAATTATAATTATCAAAACGGAAATAATGCAAGAACAATAAGATGAAAAGATCTGGAAATAGAGAAAGTAACCTATGAATATCTAGGGGTAGCCTACAAAATGGAAAATAGATACAGAAATAGTTAGCAGAATTAGAAAAGCAAACCAAATATATAACTCACTAAACAAAACATAATTTGGAAAAAACAAAATAGACACTAAAGTAAAGCTCAGAATTATACAATAATTGTCCAAATATTAATTTACGATAGTGAAACATGGGTCTCCAACAAAAAAAAAACTCAGTAGAAACGAAGCAACTACGAAAAATAGCAGAAAAAAGAAAACTAGATAGAATCAACAATGTCAACATAAGAAATCAACATAAGAAATCAACATAAGAAATCAACTTAACTAAGAACAAATAACAGTTAAAGTAACCAAAATCTAAATTCGTATCGTCTAATAAAAAGAGCAAACCCAAATAGTCTAGTAAGAAGAACCTTGGAGTCAAAAAGATACCAAAAACCAAGTAAGAAAATGCCAAGGAAAACTTAGATGGAAAAAATGGCCGAAAGAGGAAAGTAAAAGGAGAAAATGAACGAAATAGACGAAGATCACAAAAAAAAAAGAAATGTATGAGGATGCAACGAGAAGGAAGAAGCATCAGCAGAAGAAGAAGTATTAAAAGATCCAAATTTCTTTAAGAAAGAGCTCATTGTTTTATATATTAACTAATATTTATTTCATTTAAAGAAACTGTAATTCACATTTTCACAATTTAAGAAAACCTTTTTCAGAATGTATTCAACTAGAAATGATTGGAGACTAAATTGTTGTGATTACAATGTCAAGGCAATTGAAGTTGAATATTTATAGTAAAATAGTATTAATCTGTTGATTTTGTGTATTTTGCTTTTACATTTTAATTAATTTCCAAGCATTCACTTGTAGGCGTTTATAAATTATTTTCTTAATTAATTACTTTGTAAAAACTTTGAAACTTAACTTCAGTTACAATTAACCGAAGTGAGAAAGCTGTAGACAACTCGATCACCTACGACAACATTTTTACGGTGGGTACAGCATTGATTTGAAAAAAGGATAAATAAATAATTGAAATGACAAACGAGCATCTAGATTTATTACGACCATATTGAGTAAATGGTGGTGAACTTGCTTACCATCCATAGCAAGTGCGGCTACGTTCACACCGTAATTTTTATGTAAATTGTCATCGAATATTTACATTTATTTACAAATATCGGCTTAAGATAATAATCTTCAAAACATTTTTGGGTTCTCGTATTATTTTGTTAGTCATTAGTTATAAATGTACCAAATAATTTTAAAAAGGAAGTTTTTAATAAAACAGTTAGTTGCCATAATGTAAAAATAGTATATTATTCAATTTGCATCTAATTTAATTACTCAGGGGAATGGGATTTGCAACAGTAACCAAAAGTAGTAATAACCTTTATTTGCGAGTAGTATATAATACTTTTTCAAGATTGACAAAATTTTTCTAACTTTTATTTAATCTTATCTTAATTTTCATCTATTTTAGCGTCACCCTGTACATCATTCAAATCTCAAGTCTATCTTCAGAATTGATTAATAGGATTTAATCAATATCGGTTGTTGTACTGCCTTAGAAACAGGGAGGATATAAAAGAAGCCAATAAAAGAAATGTGATAACAAGCCGATTATAAATCTTTTAACAACGTAGGACATTTTGACACAAGTGTGTGGGAACGAGAAGCGAGGTTTATTTTCTTGTAATTGTGGGTGGATGGAATCGAGGGAGCGACAAACGTGCTGCCACCTTACTTAAGTAATTAGATAGTAATATCTGAATCAAGGGTGGTCACTGTATATCCTATTAACCTGAGATTAGAAAGGACGATAGTGAATACTGAGAAAACCATGATTTTGCAATTTTTATAGCTAAAAGAAGTTCTACAAAAATGATCGATTCATAGAAGCAGATTTCTTATAAATTTATTCTTAATAAACAATTGCAAATATTATTCTAAAATATCATCATCATCATCAGTTTAACGGATTAGGCCAGGAGCCTGTTCGTATTCCATAGTCACACCTCATTCTCGGTCGACCTACACATCTTCGTCTTTTTGCTTATATTTGAGAGCAAATTTAGGAATATGTCTATCTTCCATTTTTACATGATTGAACCATTTCTGTCGATATTCTTTTATTTTGTCAATAACATCAAAACTCTGTAGTTCATCTCTGATGTCAACATTGTGGATATGGTCTACCCAAGTGCAATCCTTTACTGCTCTTAAGAATTTCAATTCGGCCGATTGTATGCGGCTTTCATCGCGTTTTTTGATAACTCAGGCTTCAGTTACATACAGTAGAGTTGTCACTGCTGTTGCTTTATAAAATCGTCTTCAGAGGAAGTAATGATCATCTGATCATCAGCAAACAGTAAAGTTTCCAGTGGTCTTCTGGGGTGTATTAGAATTCCTTGAGGTCTGGTTTCTTTCCATCTTTTAATTATATCATCAATATAAAAACTGAATAAAAGCGGAGACAAACAGCAACCTTGTCGAACTCCTTGATCGGTGTAAATCTGTTTTACATCGTCGTCTTTGTTTCCGTCCTCTAAAATTATTATGGTGCTTCTGTAAATGCTTTTGATAGCTTTTATAAGTTTTCAAGTATATTCCACAGTTTTGTTCTTAAGACTCGATCGAAATCCTTCTTAAAATCGACAAATGCGATGTCAGTTGGTAGGTTTTGCTCTCTTCTTTTTTCAATAATCTGTTGTACCGTGAAAACGCAATTAATACAAGACCTCCCCTTTCTAAATCCATGTTGTTCTTCCAGAAGAAAACTTTCTGAAATTAATTCATTCTAGATGTTAAAATTTTTGCGTACATTTTATAACCTGAGTTCTGTAGACTGGTACTCCTGTAATTGTTCGTGTTTGTTCTATCACCCTTTTTTTTATATAACGAGATAATTTTTGCCCTCGTCCAATCTTCAGGGATAGTCTTACGTTTCCAGCAGTGAAGAAATCTGAGCTTGAAAATTATACTTAATACATAGTGATCAGATGAGATTTAAAAATTTTGATCGCTCTGTATCAAATATTTTTTAATCTCGTAGCATAGAACTTGAAAAGTTAGGATAGGGACGTGTAAGTCCTTTTTATTTATATTTAACGGTTTGTCTGCTACAGACATCTAAACTTAAAAAAATGAGATTTTCAGGTGGCTGTAGATCCTTTATTAAACATAATAGACATGAAGTTTGATATATCGTTGAAATTAGGTCGGCAAGAGGTTTATAAAAACATACGGGGTGTTCCATTTAAAAAATATAACTTTGATCTGGCATTACGTTACGGAACACCCTGTATATTTGGGACAAATTTTAAAATATGAATCTCAACCCTGCCTACACTTTTTGTAAATTGTTTTTTTTCGTAACTTCAATAATAGCGGACTAATCGAGCTTTGCCATATTAATGCGTCACCCCATAAATAAGGCCAGAGACCTAGATGTATTCACACTGCAAATAAAAATGAACAATTTAAATCCATTAAAGTTTATGTTCTAATTAAAAAATTGCACGAAACTCATATGTAAAATGCCTTTTTTCTCATATGCGATGGCTGATATGGTCAAACTTCTCATTCGTTAAAAAATATATATTTTGTACATCAGTCGCTGATAGTTTTTAAATTGGCAATTTAGAATATGTAGTCTATAATTTATTCTGAAATTAAGTAAGTTCAGATAACTCGTAAAGGTTGGTAAGTCGATATAGTTATACAGCCGTTAAATATTATAAGTACCTCGTAAACCTTCAAGTATTTAGTTGCGGGTAACAGCAAAATGTTTCTGGAAGGTCCAATGGTACTAAATGTCCCATCGGTTTAATAACCAAATATTTTGGTCTTAGATAATCTAGTTTTTAAATTTAAAAAATTAAAAATGTACCTAACATTTGACAAAATTGAATTAAAAACTAAGAAAAAGAAAAATGTTGCCGATATAAATACAAACAATAATAGAGATCTTCGTATCGTGTTGTTTTCTTTTACATCTTTTTCATCTTAACGATCAAGGATAATCATACTAGGGTATTAGAAAATCAAAAATTATAGAAAGAACTGCTGTTTCCATAACAGTAATCTTGTTCTAATTTTTTTAAGATTCCGGATTTTTCCACCGGCGGAAAATCATCTGCAAATACTAGAAAAGTGGGCATTATATACTTAACTCGCATTGGAAATTAAAATATGGATATTTTTAATTTTTCAACGTGGTCTCTATTAATATCTAAACATTAGTTAAGTTGTGGCAGTTTTTGTATACCATCTTCAAAGAATTGTGCAGCCAGTACATTTAGGACCTATTTCTTTCAACACGACATCATTCTTCCCTCAAGAAATTCCTTAATTTTTGGAAAAAGATGAAAGTCCAATAGTGCTAAATCAGGGCAGTATAGTAGAAGGTCAAGTAATTCCAATTTGCCAATTGCGTTTTTGTCTTGCTGCAACATGATGTTAAGCTTTACCTTGAAGAAACAGAAGTCCCCGCTGACTATTAGAATACTCTGTCCTTGCCTTAATAAGGTTTTACAATACTTTTCAGCCATTATTCTCCCTCCTCTTGGCAGGAAGTCTATGAGCAGAATGCCTTTCCGGTTCCAGGAAATTGGGACCGTAGTTTTCATGTTGATTTCAGTCACCGGATTGTCGTTTAGTTTCTGTAGTAAGCACTCGACGTTCCATTACCAGTGACAATGTACCTCAAGAACTCATCACAATTTTTGTCATCGTGCACTAAAAATAAGAGAGAATGTGCCATACGCTTTGTTTCGTGTTCTTCTGTCGACATTTCTTGGATCCATCGCGCACACCTTTTTTTGTATTAGAGTCTGTCGAAATTTTAGGAAATTTTTTTATTAAGCAAATTAATATTAAAGCGCTGATAATATTTCTCATCAACTTTTGGGGTCAACTCTTCATTCATAACAGTATGCCATCCAGATCGTTCTTGATCAAAAATATTTGTCCTTTCGACCAAAGAAAAACTCGAAATCTTTAATTTATAAAACAGGACGACTGGTTTCGACTGTAAATAGGGTCTAAAAACATATACCTAAGTCACATAATTAACATTTATTTTAGCAAACATCCATAATCTTACCTTAATTACAATAAAACAGCCAAAATTACATAATTAAATGTAAAGTTATAAAGTAAAATTCAAAGAATACAAAGTGAAAATTAAGTAAAATATTGAAACAATTATGTAGTAAACTTAACAATCCGTTAAACATTTAATATTTTAATAGTTAAACAAGTATTATTAAGATAAAAATGAAAACAACAAAAGTGTGTCAACCACCAAATAATGTTGCAAAAAGTAAAATTATTGATAAGAGAAAAATCCTCGTGAGAGGAGGTGAAAATAAAGAGGCTACCGACTGAAAATTAAAATTGGGTTGGGCAGGTAGAATGAGAAGAGCACTCACAATAGGGTAGAAAGTAAATTCTGGTAGCTGTATCTATGAACAGAGATCAGGCTATTCCATGGTCTCCACGCCCAAAAGTCTGAGGAATTATGGAAGACCCCCCTCAAAAGGGGTAAAAAAATAACCCACTGAAAGTGGGAAAATTGGAGTAAGCACATACTACTAACTAAGCCAAGCAGGCAAAAATAAAGTAATAAAAATTGAAAAAGCACTAGCGGTAAGACTTCACTTAGTTCAACGAATCTTAAAATGTCGGATAAATCAAATGTCAAAACCCGGAAGCAGGAGACAGTTGTAAAATACAAAACACTAAACCAAAGTATTAGGGTTTATATGTAAAAGAGGTTACAAAGAAATAAAAATGAGGAACCTACTAAGACAAGGGACCTTGTGGACTAGAAGATAATCTAACCCATTAAAACTGTTGGAAATGTAAATAAGCTGAAAATTAGAAAGAAGTAAAATTAAGATTTGTGAAAATTAATACTGTTCCTGAGTTTGTCCTTTCTTTTTTAAAATCCTGCACCACTTAGGTCCATTGCTATTATTCATTACATCTTCCCCATTAAATTCAACAAACTGTCGGTTAATTTTAGCAAGGTGGACTTTTGTTGCGTGTAAAAATCCAATTACACATCGCTCTTTAAAGATTCCCAGATTTATTATTGACACAGCGATAAACAAAGCAGTATTACGCAACAACCAATACAAGCAGACACAAAAAACGAACAGTGGGAACAGTAAGGGACTGGCCGAGAGGGGCTAGTTAATCTTAAACAGATATTATGTGACAAGAAATCATTCATTACTAATTTTTTTTTTAGTTTGCCTACTCAGAATTTAATTATCTCAACTTTATCAATGTCTGTATTAGTTTACCGATTCTTCTCTAGATTTTACAATATTTATATTTATCAAAAAATAGAGACATACTGTACACATTCCTCATTTCACACCTTACCCTTATTATCCGTCACAAATGGTGACAAAGTTTTATAAATCTTAAACGCGAAATTTGAAATGTAAATCTTACACTTAAACTATCAATTGCAAATGGCCGTAACGATTCTCTTTGAGCATAATAGCTCAGTATATCACCTACTAAAATAACTTTAAAGTAGAAAGTAATTATCCTGTGTTTATAGCCCTTAAGGTTTCTACGTTTGTTCTGGCAAAAGATCGAACAAAAATAGTTAAAACTTTGTTCTGTGTTAAAAATTTACTACATCTAGTTATCTGAAATGAATAAAGAATAAATCGATCTTTTGCAATAATGAAACAAAATTCCGTAATTTAAAGAATGTTAGTATTATTATTGAAATTAGTCATCTGTCAAATGCGGGTTAAAATGTTTGAAATACCTTTAATAATACCTTAAACATCGCAGTATCAACTAGTGTAGATATTTCAGATTGGATTGTTTTTTGTAAACTGTTTTAGTCGTAAACAAACAAAATAAAGCTAAAAAACCAATGGCGAATTAATTAATAACAACTTCGAAGTACTTAATAAAAGTTATATTTCATTCCAAAAAATTTTTTTTAATTAAAATAAGCTTTTACGTAATTTTTTATATTGAATTATTTGATAAAAAGGTATGTAGAGTCTATCCTGAATAGGCACTTAGTAAATGATTATAATCTGATGTAATCCTTTTACAACTATTATTAGAAGGTTGTCACGAATATCTTACCGGGTGTAACATACATTTTGGTAAAGACCTAAATAAACATTAATTATAAACCTCAATGAAAAAATAAAAATTAGTCTGTACATTTCTTGTACAAATGTTTCACGCCTGTCTGTCACACAGGTCACTAGATTGCAAACGAACCTTTTTTTGCGTTTTGCATTTTGGCAAGAGACCAAACGCCGGGTAGAAGCTGTAAACGTTTCTAGAAAGTACATACTAAAATTCTTGATTGTGTGTCGGTAACTTTTTAGCGGTCCTGCTTTTATGTTTATCTCGACAAAAAAAATGACATGTAACGACGTAAATTTAAATGTATAAGATGTTCTAATTAGATAGATTTTATTAGTGCAATAAACGTGCTTGTAAAAGTATCACAGAAAAAACATATTAAGTAAATAGGAAGAAACAGTTTTTAATGATTCTCAAAAAATTTGCCTTGTAGCGGTATGTTAAAAAAAATTATATTTTAGCTTTTCAAGCAAAAAATTTATAATTTCCTTCGCTTTTACAAAAGAAATCCAAAGAGAGATCCAGCTTTTGAACGGATTTTTAATAATATTTTCACAAAACTAATAAATCTATTGCCTTTGATAGTTGACTTGCAGTCCCAACGCACTGTTTTATTCACGTTTGTCAAGCTTTGTTGCCTTAAGACCCCGGGGGATACAATAACTCTAAGAAGTAAATTATATTTGTAGCCGAGACGGGATAAATTCCCTGTTTAGAGGATGTATGCTTGTTTTAACATTTCGTATTTCTAGGTACAGATAAGACGCATGCTAAAAGCAACATAACATTATTGTAACCATTGCATAAATCGATACTTGTAACTAGTTGATACAAAATGGATAAAACACTGATCATTAAAATTTTACGAAAGTTAAAATACTACTTAACATCAGTCATATTTAACTGATTATTATTATTATTATTATATATAAATTTTCAAAATATTCCACTTGACAATCTATACACTTTTTCAACTCAAAGCAACTCTAGGCTTGAAAAACGTTAACCACCTAATTGATATTTGATTTTTGGAAATGTATGAAAATTTTTTGGTCTTAAATCCGGGCTATAAGGAGGATGGATAATTAATTCCATCTTTTGAGCTTGTAAATAAGCAATCAATCGTTGCGCTGTGTAGGGCCTTGCTTTGTCCTAGTGCAGAATGATGCGACGTCTTCATTTCAGAGAAAACTTCTAGTAAACAAATAGTTGTATACCACTCAGCATACACTTTTCTATTATTTTCTAAAAGGACAATAGCAACATGTTTAATTTTTGACACAAAACAAGTAATTATTTGGGGTAAAACGCTCCAACTTCGAGTAACTTTTATTAGCTTTGCTTCATTTTAAAACACCTAAACAGTTGATTATTGTTTTGTAAACAGTTCATAAAAATATATTAAACTTTCATCACCACTAACGAATTCGTTGACCAAACTTGACATACTTGAGGTGAATCGTATGAGTGTTTCTTTGCACCACGTGACTTTAACCTGTTTTTGACTTGTTAAATTATGCATTATCCATCGAGAACACATTTTTTTACGTCTAAATGATCATGCATAATTTGATCTGTTTTATATCAATTCCTAACCGAGACTGAATTTCCCCCTATATGCACATAACGATCTACCATTATTATTTTTTTCATGAAATTCGACACTAAAACTGCTCCGACCAAATTTAAAAATTCAGATATCACCGTAAAACATTTGGTCAAAATCATTGCTCGAAAATACTCGCTATTTCAATAGTTAGTTTCTTTTCGATTCGTTACTTTAAAATTAAATTGTTTGCGAGTGAATCACTATGTTTTAATTCTGTCACTTTTGCTGATCACAACAAACGTCAAATTTTACAATCGCGCATGCTTCAAACATCTGATAAATACAGTGGTGCCATATCCCGAATTTTGTTTCTTTTAGAATATTTTAGCACTCTGTATACAGCAAGGAAGAACAAAAAAAAACTGATGAAATCATACTAAAAATACCAAAGATATACGGAATGAGGAAATAAAAGAAGAAATACAAGAAAAAGCAAATGAAGAAAAACCTATAGGACACCAAATTAACTCAAACCACCAGTCTAACATAAAAGAAAAATAAAAATATTGTGAAACGGATAATTTCTTAGGATTTCTTGACACATTATGATTAAAAAGTGACAATTGGTATTGTGATAAACTATACTAAAAATCAATTAAGGAAAAAACACAAACTTATAGAAACAATAATGCGAAATCACTTTTATTTTTGTTAATTATAAACCCTTAGCTTTTATTTCTGCTACAGTTAAAAGGCGTCGAATAGAAATCTACAGTTACATCATTGTTTTAACCTAACCCACAACTTACGGCTATTAAGCATAATTTGTGCCTTTTAATAATTAAGCAGACATGTTTTCATTTACATAAACAAATATCATATTAAGTCAAAGTACATTGTCATAAAGTGTTATATAGTCTGTAATCAGTGGTGTAGGCAGAATCTTTCACTCAAGATTTTGATACAATCGTATTTGATATCAGCAGCGTATGAAAATAAATAATATTTTTTCTTTTGAATTTTCTATTCGTGAACATCCTAGATAAGTACCCAGTTTTAAATAAAGATTACAAGGTAAAACATAGTTTATTCTGTATCAACTATCAACAGTGAACTACAAGAAAAATACTTATTAATCGTGAATACTAATTTGATATTTATTAATATTTTTATAACTTTTCTCCATTAGGTCTTATTGATACAATATTATAAATGATGCTTACAAATATATTTGAAAAAATCTGCGGAGAAGATTTCATTAAAAAATCTTGATTACATTCAACAATTTATAGAAATCAGGTAGAATTTTTAAATCAATGTTTGTATCCTCCTTTCTGACTCTATTTTCAATCCTAATATTTTAGAAATTCTTGAATTGTTGCATTGTTATGCGTACACAAATAGGGTCTTTATTGGCCCAAGCTATACATATGGGACCTGAGGCTGTTTAAAAAAGAATGGGAAATATCTTTAGAGAGAGCTTATGCCCGTGTTATGGTTAATCATAAACCAGTTCTCGATAATAACCATAAAAGAAATAACCGAAGAATAATGCTATAAAGCCGGATTTTTATTTATTGTATAAACGATGAAAGTCTCGGCTATCAATGACATAATGAAATATAATAAAATCCGCAATAAATGGCGCAAAACTAAAATATTATTTGTTTTTAAATTCATCATGCATTTATTAACCATTCCCAATTAATGTTTTGAAATAACATTTATTAAAGAAATAAAGATGGTTGTTTGTCTGGCGCCAAAAGTATTACAACGATAAGTGTTTAAAAGTGCCGCAATATTTATATTTTGTTTAACTCTATCTTTTCAACTCATCTTTTACAGGAGAAAATACGTGTAATCATTTGTCCATTGCTCTATTAGTTTTCGATCAATTGAATTTTAAAGGGAAATATTTTTCAAATATATTCAACTGTGTTGTTACTTAATCAAGTTCATTTAACATTGTTCTCGTAATTAAGGAAATTGGGGTTGGAGAGTGAAACATACTTGAATTTCAACAATAATTTTAAATAATTAATTTTTTAGATCAATGATCATATATTTGTTGATTGTTGATAGTATTTATCTAGAAATTGAGTTTGACTTTGAAAAGTCTTTAATTAAATGATTTAGGAATAATTCATAATAAGGGAATTTAGGTTATGAAACTTATAGAAAAAAATATAAAATGTTGATATTATTTTTTATGAATTTTAGCTCAAATTTGTGATAAAAAAATTAAGTTACAAGTACAAAAAATGTAAATAAAAAGATAAATGTGTGAAGTTTTTAATAAAAATATTTTTTTACTAATTGAAATTATTTAACTTGGTCAAAATGGTCAAAATCGAAAATCTAATGTTATTTATGACATATACAACTTTGTCTTTTCTATTTTCTATGAAAAAAATCGTCAACATTTATAAAGAATAACATACAGTATGGTCCAAATGAAAGGAATAAATTCATTATTTCGTAAATCGGTGATTTTAGGGGACAATCCTGACACCCGTCATCCGATTAAATAGGCGCTTCGTCAGATCACCTTTTTATTTTTCATAAATAAAATATTTAAATGAAAAAGTGGGTCGTGCAATACATCAATTGAAAGGTCTTTTAAATATTTATCCGCCCATATCAATTATGTCTAAGTATTATTACCAAAAGTAGTATTAATGACATTCGAAGAGATTTCTTAATTTATTATGTATTGTTATGATGTATTTATTGATATCCAAAAAATTTTGATAAAGGTCGTCACTGACAATGAAAATATGTCTTAACTACTTTTTACCTTAAAAAAAAACTAATTACCTTATCAAAATTATTTTATTGTCATTCAACATAATTGTTATGTCAAGTGGTTAATGACAAAAACTTTTTAACTCTTTTATCAACATGAAGCTGACTGAAACGGAAAGAATTGAAATTCTAATATTAGTTAGAAGTATGTACGTTATTCAATAATAAATATCTCAAACGAGAACCAATTACACAGTACACAGTAAGTAACATTGAGAAAACATTTAGAGAAACGGGTCATGTAAAAGACCTCCCTAAACGTAGTAGAAACCAAATATATGAAAATAAGAAACTAGATGTTCTGCTTGCCTTTGATGATAATCCCCATACCAGTTTACGGCAAATGGCGTTAGACAATGAGGTTGGTCATAAAACAGTTCTTAACATATACTAAAACAGGAGAAGTGGCATCCCTATAAAGTAAATCTAGTGCAGTAACTTATGGACGAAGATTTTGATAGACGAGTTGAATTTTGTGAAATGTTAATGGAAAAAACTGAGACCCGATGTTTTTAAAAGTCATGTGAATCGTCAGACTTCCCGGTATTAGGATACAGAAAATCCACACTGGATGCAGGAGTACCGTATTCAATACCCGAGAAAGTGAATATTTGGTCGGGAATAATAGATAATAGGATTATAGGTCCATACTTTTTCGAAGTCATCGATATTTACAATTTCTGCAGAACTTCTTGCTTCCATAATTAAACCGGTTGTTCCGAAACAGAAAATATTTGTGGCTGCAGCAAGATGGTGCGCCATCGCACTATGCTGTCTCGATGAGAAACTACTTGGACAACATTTTCCAAAATCGGTGGATACGTCGAAGAGGAGCAATTGAGTGGCCACCGAGGTCACCTGATTTAACTACTCTCGATTTCTTTTTATGGGAATGCTTGAAAAGTAAAGTGTACTTAAATAAACCACACATTATTAATGAACTCACAGAACAGAACGCATTAAGATCATTTTTTTGACAACATACAAAAATTTATTACTTAGACATATTGATATGGGTGAATAGATATTTAAAAAACCTTTCAGTTGAAGTATTGCAAGATCCACTTTTCTAGTTAAACATTTTATTGATGACGTCAAAATTAAAAAGATAATCTGACGAAGCGCCCATTTAAAAATAAAAATCGACGGGTTTCAGTATTTTGCACTAAAATCGCCGATTTACGTAATTAAGAAATATGTTTTTTTTGCTGATTCCAAATATTTCAAACGTTAATGATTTTGGCTCATTTCTCATAAGATTACATGTAATATTTTTTCCATTTTCTCAGCAAGGAGCTTCCTGACCGTCTGAGAATTTTTAAATCATCAAATTAATCTTAAAATAAATTCTTTTTTCACTTTGTAATTACTTGCATCTATTGACCCAACCTCCTAAAATTTCTGTTTAGTGTTAATTTTTTATAGTTACCTCAGTCATTCTCCGCCACAGGCTGAAGCAAATGTTTTTCTCAAATGGTACAAACAACTCCACCTTGATCATGTTCCTGACTAGTTTTCTTTTTTAACCATTTTACATTAGTCAATGCTTGATAGTAAATTTCATTTTAAATGGTTTCTAGAATTCCACAAAAAACACGAAGTTTTCATAATTTTTTATATTTGACAACTTCTAACAGTATTAACTGACATGTTGAAAAATAGACGCTAAGAATTTGGCAGATTCTCAAACAATATTTTTCCAAACTAAAATGTACGCTTGGGAAAGTTTTGTAAAAATTGTCATTACATTAAAACTCTTTATGGCATTCAAAAGACATTTGTCATAATCAGTATACAGTGAACGTTTTCTTTTGCTAACTTGTACATGAGTCCTGTTAAAAACTGGATTAAATATGATTTACTAATTTACACCGAAATGAATTAAAAAATATCACTTTTAAGAAAAAATAATTGTAGTTTGTTAAGAAATCCCAGAAATATATTTAAACTTAAAATATTTTAGAGGAAGGATTAAATGATTACTTTCGGATTAAATCACAGCTATTTTATAGTAAATTATTTACACCTCTTCCCATTTGTATATCTTGGCGCCAATCTTATTTACTCGTATACCGTATTTTTCAATGCATAATTAAAGCTACCTAAATCAAAGCGTTGAAGTTTTGGGAAAAAACAAACATTCGTGTTAAGATTTTCTTCGCTGTTTCGTTATTATTTATTTAGAATTCCAAAATAAAAAATTCCAGAAAGGAATAAATCACTAAGCACGTCGGTGTACGTAAGACTGCAATAGATTATTTTTAAATGTATGTTTGTAGGCTTTGCTTAATTCAAATAGTTTATTAATTAAATTTCTAAGTAATTAGAGGATTAAAAGGATCATACCATACCATAAAAACCCGGATGTATCAGCAAGGTTTTAGACAAGGCAAATCAACAACAGATTACCGTATCGACCTCTACATATTAAAGATAGGTTTTCGGCAACATAACAAAACTAAACTTTATTGGAAAAATAAAGAATTTCATTCAAATTATTTTACTACAGAAGCAGGCTTCTAAAAAGGTATAGAAACCAGATTAAGGCATAGAGACAACAGACAGTATGCTATTCTTTCTTTTTAAAGAAGCGTATTATACATGCAAAAAACTGATCCAATAGGATCGGAACCATTATGCTTTCTGATAGCAAATGTAGTCTATAGAGTAATAGTAGGATTCTAGACTCAGATAAAATAAATATGAAAGAATTCATGTAAAAACCACGCCCATAAGTAGATGCCACAAAATCAATCTCAAGAACGAAATAACATCACTTCTCAACAGAATTCAATCGCTACATTAGTGTCTGATACGGCGATGTGATGAGAAAGTCGGCAAGTACCAAATCTGCTATTACATATTTTAATAGTACAAATTGTCTGGATTTCATGCAAAAGTCGCGATTTGATTCTGCTGTGAAGAAGGGACATTTTACACTTGAAAACATTTTTTAGTAGTGGTACAAATAGATACTAAATGGATACTAAATAAAGTAGAAAACGCATTTTGTTTTTGTCGATCTGAACCTACCAGCTTCAAAGAAGTAAAAAAGATGCCCTGGAAAGCGGCGACAAATAAAATAAAATACTAAGCAACAGAAAAAAAGTTCACAACGATAGATTTAATCACGAATTATAATCAGGTATCCAAAAATAGACACAGATAAAGAAACAGTTCTTATAAGGTTGACTGTAATTAAAGAGAGTATATGAAGGAGGACTCAAACAAAACGGATGTTTGTTATAAAAAATGTATTTATTAACATTTAAAAAAAATCCTTTAATCACCTTCAAAGTACTCTCCATTAGATGCGATGCACTTGTTAAGTCGTTTTTTTCACTGTTTGAAGCACATCTAGAACTTTCTAACTTTGATATCGTCCAGTGCCCTTTGCGAAGCTGCTTTTACCGTCTCATCACCAGAACGCTTCCCTTTTAGATTTTTGTTCGTTCTTGGACATAGGAAAAAGTGGCACGGGTTAGGGCTGGTGAATACGGAGGATGGGGAACGACCATCCTTGAGAGGCCAAATAACGGTTCACTCATAAAACCGTGTGTGCGGGAATGTTGTCATGATGAAGGAACCAGTCACTTGATCGCCAACATCTCAAAAGTTCCAAATACAAGTGCTGGTTAAAATTTTGGGTAGGGGGAACAAATTCCCGATGCAAAATTTCACGAACAACAAACACATTCGACTTCACTTTTGTCTTTCTTTTTTTGGTCTGGGAGAGTTGGGAGTCTTCCACTGGCTTGGCGCTTGGTTGGTTTCTGGGTCATACCCGTAACACCAACTCTCGTCATCTGCAATTACTTTGTTCAAAAAGTTTTGATCACTTTCAATCTGTTGCTTCAAATCTAATCGAATGTTTTTTTGATCCTGTTTGAGAAGGCGAGGAACAAATTTAGCGGCAACACGTCTCATTTGTAAATCCTCAGTCAAAACCTGCCGGCACGAGCTCCAACTCACGCCTGTCTCTTTTAAGATTTCGTCGATAGTGGATTTTTTGGCGGATTTTTTGTGATAATGGTTACGAGATGTTGAAGGGCGTCCAGAACGAGCGTAGTCTTCAACACTCATCTCACCACGTTTAAAACGGCCAAACCACTCAAAAACTTGTTGAAATCCTGTTGAGGCATTTAGTAAGCTTCTCTTGCCGATTTTTCAAGCAGGAAACAAAATTTTAAACACATTCTTTGTTATTTTGAATCAGTCATAACGACAGGCGGCACACGACAATAGTAACAGAAACACTACTACGAATAACAGCACACTCTCAGTCCGGTTGTTTTTTTGGAACTCTCCTCGTATAGTTCCTCAGAATAATATTACTTCAAAAAAAAATGAGAAGTTGCCAAAATTTCAAATAGACGTTTTCGTGTCACTAATTTGCTGAAGTATTTCTTAGCAAGGAGAAGAAGAATATGTTTAATTTAGTGATGTTTTACTTACATTTAAGCGTTAAAAAGTTCCATTAAATTACAAAACAAGAGTTTATTAGGTGACGCTAAACAGCTTCTGTACAAAAAATGGAGTTAAATCACAGGTTGTTGTAAGGCTATTTATCCCTTTTTTTTGGTTCACTTTCAAATTTTTAGTTTTTTTATTAAGTTAATGGATCTTATTTCATTGATAGTTCAGAGAAAAATAACTCAGCGAGTTGTTTATCGCTTAACTGTAGCTGAGAGAATGAATTGACTACATTTTTAGCACTCGAAGTGCTTTTAGGGGTCACTTTCAGTTATTACGTTTTAGAAATATAATTTGCAGGTGGGAAGTTTAAGGAAAAGGTAGATTAATAAAAGAGCGACACAGATAGTGGAAAGTTTTATTAGGAGATCCTTTTATAAAATTGTAAATCATGTCATTAGAACTAACGATGTCGCGAATACGTTTAGTAAATTAGAAATATAATAAAAAAATTTCAACTATTTAAAATTAATTTGAATTTCAATAAAATAATCAGCTTCGTAATATGTAATTAATTAAAGAAAGAAATGAATAAATCAATAATAAATTACAGCTTAATATTTATAATATTTCCAATTTATTAAAACCTTTTTTCCAATTTAAGTCAGCTCTATTTTTTGACCTTAATAGTGGCAAATAATTTTAATATTAATAACAAACATCAAATGTTGCTCAATCTATTTATCACATGTTATAAATGAGTTGAATTGTGTGTCAGTGCTGCCTTAAAAAAAAATCTAAAACTTAATATGTATATGTCGAAATGAACAATAGATATATACACCTTAAATGGAAACTGGTTCAACCATTACTAACCATACATTTAATTTCAATAAATGAGCGATTAGGTCGAAAAGAAATGTCGGAAAAGGCTAATGAATGCTCGAGTGGAAGTCAATTAATTGAGGTCGGCTCCATTCTTTTATTTTTTTAGAATATTATGTAAATTTTATTATTTCTTTAGGTACTTTATATATTCAAACCTATGATTAGAGTGAGTACAACAAAGGTGACAACAAAGGTCCAGCTGCTTTTACTTTCTTAACTGAGGATGTTTTAAGTTCTTCTTTAATTCTCAATACAGATTATAGTGGATATATAGGACGACAGAACCAATACAAATTTGCAAATTTTATTTGACTTATAAATGAATTCTTCATCATTAGTTTAATCTGATATTGAAACTTATAAGTGGTGCCAATTTAATGTTGGTTTTTGGGTCATAGATAGTTTTTATAACACTATTTTTAAATTTTCACAAAAAGGGCTTTCCACATTTGATTTTTTTCTAGAGACTATTGCTAACTAACTATTGCTTAATAAAGTTGCTGTAGTTATCCTTTGGCTTTGAGCAAGTGATTATCTATCCCTTTTGTTTTATTATTATACAAATTTGGCCTAATAATATAAAGACATACACGAATCCATGCGAGTGTTAAAGAAAGCTTTGTGAACTAGAAATACCGTATATCTTGAAGTAGGTATACATCGAGGTGGAAACATCGTTCCAGTCAATTTGATAGTAACGTATCGGTAGTCGTGGTCGTAACTCTAGTTCAGTCACATTATTGTTCTCTCTTTCAGTTATTTGATGATCTACATATATTTTATATTCTTTTACTTCTTATGATATCGCCCATGTCTTTTTAAATTCTTTCAAAACCTGTAGAAAGATAATTAATGAACGCTTTGCATTTAATTAGTAAAATTATCAATCTTGAGTCGCTAAAACTTCCTCAAAAGTTCTGGAATCACAACACCTGAATAAAGGATCCGAGTAGAAAACAAAAAATACATTATTTATAATTAATTTAATTTATAACAAAATAAAATATAATACATTTTAGGTTAATTAAATCAACGAAATAATATGTTTAATTTGTGACTAGCACAGAATCCGGCTGAACATAGAACATTAGAAAAACAGTGAAAGTAGTAATAAAACAAAATAATACAGAAAAGATAACAATTAGTCCCAGAAGCAACGAAGGCGGCCACTTGTGAATAAACATCGTAGCTTTACATTATTGTTTATGTTCTCCATTAATATTTTCTGAACATCGCATTAGGCAGATTGTAATTTGTACTCGGAGAAAAGAATTAATTTATTATCTAATGGAAATGAAGATTCAATTAACCACCTACTGTTTAATGCGCTTTTCTATTAATTATATTATACGGAATAATTCATTTGATCAGTAATGATGCCAAGAAATGTACAAATAAAACATTTTTAATGTTCGCGCTGACAACGGTGATTATAATTTATATTCTACTAGCAATTTTTAAAACGTACTGCTATCAGGCGAGTCATACAATTAATTGTAATAAATCAATACGGATATGGAAAAGTTAAATAAATTTTATATAAAAATAAATATTAATCTAAAGTGATGTTGAACAAACCAGAATATGTTTTTTATAAAATTAACGAGATTTTAATTTTTTTTGAAAATTCATAATTTTCAAATTCTATCCACTAAATGTTTAATAAGAACTACAGGAAATTTTGAAATATAACAAGGATCCATATAACAATAGGGTAAATATAAAAAATATTTACAATTCAGGAACTAGAAATAGCTAAAGAGCATGACGAAATATTAGATCTCGAAATATTTTACAGTGTTCATTTTATTGATGGACAGATGTTGCCTGCCGATTTTTATATTCAGTTCATCAAATACGGCAGTTTAAACTTTATTACAATAAAATACAATATATAGGGTTTTATAGAGACGCAGGGTTAATAATTTGTAGAACGAATTTTGGGTATTTCTAATTTTGTATTGAATTTTCATTCAATTGTATTATTAAAAATTTACCCATACGTCAATGATTGTATTGGTACGAAATAAATTAAAATGTTTTAGTTGAATCATTGGTTCATTCAAATATAGGTATATCAAGTGGATATTACTAGAGCAGTTGTGTGGGTAGTTAACATAGAACTGAATGCTTTAGATTACTTATCCGGTTTTTACTTTTTATTATTAAGGGCACATTTTATATTTAAATAGTTTAAATATAAATAATATTTGCCACTAACTTCGTTTGTTAATTTAAACAGATTTTTTTGTAGAAACACACAACTCGCTTGGTCATTAAATAATTCATTGTTCATATCCACTTTCTGATGCAAAACTGTTTCCAACATTTATGATTGATTACCTGTCCAATTTTGTAAAAGAAGTTTTGACAAACCATTTTGAGAATGAGAAAACTATTATTGGAATACCCAAAAAATGTATTGTTGAATCATGAAAAAGACTGGTGAAAAATATTATTATTTTAATCAATGAAAATTATTGTTCCTCATAGTATATTAGGAAATTGGAGAAAGGATTTTTGAACATATTTCGACCATTCAAAAATGTGCATATTTTTCATTGAACAGATTAGTTTTTTTTTAAATAGTTAATACTTCGTTAATTTTAATAAATCAGTTGTAATAAATTGAGGATAAAATAATAATTAAGAGGGTTTATAGAACCATTCTTTCTTTTATATTTAACATTTTTAATTTAATTAATACTCTAAACGAGATGTAAAACATATTTACCACTTAATAATTTAATATTATAAATAATGAGTTTTGTCAACTTAGGGATAACATGAAATTTTAATGGAAATCAGGAGAAAATTGAACTAATTGCGTTTGCTAGAATGTATTTTTAAATAAAGCGGAATAAATAAAATACCAAGGTGTTGACAAATATGAGACGATAAGTCTACCTGCATATTTAAATCGTTTGACACTAACATAATTACTTGGGACAAATTCTTAAACTAACTCCTACCGTCATTTCAGATCAGCAAATTAACAAAAGCTATTAAAAAACCATTGCCTATTTAAAAGGTTAAAACTGTTTATCTTTCTTTCAAATTAACGTCATGTCAGAGTGAAAACGTCTTTATTTACCAGTATCGGTTTAGCTGGTAGGGATTTTTTAACATTTTAGAATACTTAAAAGAGGTTGGTGTTTTTTGAGTAACATTTATAAAAAATTTAATGATAACTAATTTTGGCATTTGAATTTTGTAAAACTCTAATTCCATGGTTCACTTTTTCAAAGATGTGCTTTTTCGTCATTTTTTAAGGTTTGCAAAACATTATTATTTATATGTATATACAGCTATTCGAAATAGCATACATATAATTTACCTTCAATCACCAGTAAAATAAATGTAATATCAGACACCAGCATTAGGTTAAATTATTTTACAGAACCATGGGTTGCATTACTTTCCTATCATCTATCGTAGATATCTTCTAATGTTGGATTATTTTATTCGTTGGGTCTTTTTTGAAGTTTTGTACAAGGATTCTTCTATGTATGTAACCGTCTCTTCACCTGGTGTAAGAAGAAACCTTAGCGTTGTTAGATTTTTGTAATATAGCAGAATGTTAAACCTTTGGTGTGTATGCATTTGTTCCGCATGTAGCGCTCTGCCAACATACCAGTAATCATAATTTTAATTCAACTATTCCCTTTTCTTAAGGTCAACTCATGCAAGAAAAATGATTGGTCGTAACAATTTACGATTAATGAACCCTTATAACTAATTATACATATTATATTTAATAATAATTAATACTAATGAAGATAATCTTCAGAAATTTTATAAACAGCGAAAAATCATGAAAATTAGACCTTTTTCAATGTCAGTAAAATAAAATTTAAAAAATCAAAATTTTATACGTGAAATTTCCTTGAATATGATCCTGTCGCTTGTAAGCACTGGTCCGAAGTTAGAGCCAAATTATATAAAATCAAGTGGAACCAAGTAACTTTTTGTTAAGGATGAAAATACAAAATATATACAACAATAGTTCATTCTGAAGCACTAACACTTTTCCCTTCATATAAAGAGTTCGCCAGATACATAATGTAGCATCTGCACTAATTTTTTAAAATTTATTCAAATTCTAGTTTATGTTTACTTTAGGTACTTGTTAAATATTAAAATGATTTAATTCACAATAATATAAACATAAATTCCGAGGAATATCAGGAATACAGATAATTAATTAAACACCTTTTAGAGCGAAACTTGCACTTAAATTAATCTTCACCAATTTTTTTTATTTTTTAGGTTATGCACAATATCTTTTAGAAGAATCTCATAATTTCATTATTTTTACCTAAGGGCGCTTTGCCTTTTCTAAGTTAGATCAAAGATATTCACCCTTGGCAGGCCAAAATTCAAGTGGTCACTGCCAATTTATAGGTTTTCGGGCACACAACCCATTAAAAAAACTAACGTTTTACAATTTGTCACTTTTTTTTTAAATTTTGCGAAATTTCTGAATTTGAACTCATTATATATATCTTTAAATACATGATTGCTTGCAAAAAAATAATTACAGATTAACAAAGCTTCTTCGTTCTTCCTTCAAATGCATATAATATGCTTTTGAATAATACATTCAATAATAAAATTGCTTAATTATTCATTGTCATGTTTTTGTATTTAAAAAATTCAAATGTCTTTAATTTAATTGATAATTTGTTGTAATTCCGTTGTAAATTTAATCCAACAATATTAATATGATTTATTTTTAATTTTTATCCAAAAACTATACCTAGTTTTATTCTGAAAATGTTAATATACTTTTGATATGAATTAGCCAAATAATATCATGCTAGAATTTATTATATAGTAATTTTAAATTCTAATTTATAGTCAAACCATTGTTTCATACTTAAAGTTGAATGATTTTATACAGGTTTTTCTCTCTCTTTTATTATAATGATTAGCTCTATGTTGGCATTTCCATAGATGATAAAAGTAATTACTTACTTATTAAATCTGAAAGAAAAAGCTTAAATAGCTTAATCTAAGTTTATTCATTATTCTGATCACATGAAACCAACCGCAGGTATCGACAAAAACCATTTTCTGTTTTTTACGAGCTATATGAAGAAATTCTCACGAAAACGCATTAGATTTGTAACTGATTTGTATTCCTCAGAAACTAAAAAACCTAGGTATCCAATTAAAATAGCTGCTCCTAGTTTTTTAAATCTCTATTCTAAGACAGGGAAAGAGTATAACGTGGATAGGATCCTGGTTATTACTATCACAAATCTACACCTTGTATAATCACAGAGGACAATAGACTTGTAACAATTCTAATGCTGTTTTCACTTACCCTTAGTCGTGAGTTTTTAAGCATGACATTTTGGACCATTCCTGGATTGATCTAATTCTAAATCTATTCCTGAATAAACAATTATCGCCTCGGACTTATTTAGCTTTAGCTGCTATTTATGTTGATGTGGTATTCAAATTTTAGCCTTTAGCGCAGGCCTCTGTGTCAAGAATGGCGAATGAGATTTTCCTGCACGTATAAACAATTAGCACCATCAAACATCTTTAAGTCGACCAGGAACGCCGCAGTAAATAATTAGTGGAGCAACCTCCACTTACTGGGGTTTATTGTTAATAAAATTAATTAAAAACAGAGTATTAACAGAAAAAATAAATAAATAAAATAAATTTCGTTTAATGACCAATTTACATACAGAGTACGTTTATACGAGTAGTCAAGGATGTGCAGTATCGATATAAATTTAAATGTTGACAATATAAAATACTTAGCCCTAGTATAGAATAAAGGAAGTTCACAATTAGTAAAAACATTAAAATCTTCAAAATGGAAGAAAATTGTGATCTATAATTATTGCAGTTTATTACAGTACGTTAGAATTGTCACAATTAATAGTAAACGATGAAATTGAAGTTTTAAATACGTTTTCCAACGCTCACGGTTGCACAGTGTTTAGACTGATTTTTGGGCTGGTTCTACACTGCTTCCTAGACGCACACATAATATAAATCATACAGAAAACTGTTTTACGGCGACTTCGTATTTATTTATGTAAATAAGTAGTATTGTTGGATGGATGAGCCATATGAAAAACCATCATGCGTCTAAAAAATATATAATTATCTTAATTGTTTATCTTAATGTACTCACTTTTGTGTCTGCATCGGTTCTAGCGCGATAGATATAGACGTTGTTTGTTTCAATTTATTGACAGCGCCGAACGTACCTCTTCAACATTTACGTTTGAAATAACAATTTAGAAATTGAGTTTGAATCGAATGCGACAGCTAAGAAAAACATTTACTCTTTGAATTTATAGGCACATTATTTCATGCTCGTTTCAAATTGATAGCATATTGTTTATACCAAAAATTCTTGGGAATTATGAAGAACAATGTTGATAGTAATATTTTTTTTGTGTAATAAACATTTTTTATTTTTAATCATCTACTACCAAAAACTGATGCACATCATACACAATATTTTTATTACATCATGATACTACCAATTATTCGAATTGTTCTGAAATAAAGTAACGAACCGAAAACTACACGAACGCTCACGAGCATCCATGCTTGTGCACAAATGACAATGACAAAAAATATATACGTGATTATTTACATACATTTGTGGCTATTTCAATAATACTGTATACACATTTTTATAAATTTTATGGACCAAATTGAAATTGAACTATAGGTTAAATTGATTACGATGTTGCCACGGTGACCTCAAAATTTATATTACTATTAATTTAGTTAGGTTGGAACACCCATTCTGTTGTTAACTGTTACCATACGCTTTACATGTTAATTGCTTGCTGGATTATTAAAACCCCTTTTATGTCACCAAAAGCAAAAATTAAGATCAAAAGCAGGTCTCTTGGGCTTCAATAAACTTTCAAAGGTAAGCCAATCATTTTTGAACCTTTTCGGTCGTCTTAAATTAGAAATACGAGGGCTGCTGCTTTAATTTTGGGGTATGGCTTCACTGTATTTTTCTGATGTTGGACGCATGAGTATTTGTAAAATTTGATATAAGTTGTGATTAGCTAAAGTGACAGAAATTGAATACAGTGAGTTACTCGAGTACAATTGATTTTAAAGCAACAAATCGAAAAAAAATTATAAATTTAAATCCCAAGCATTTTCGAGCAATGATTTTGTTTCATTTTCAAGAAAAGAAAAATGAAAAAGAGTGTTTGGATGATGTAAAAACTACTTTCGGCGACGAGATACCATCAAAAACAATTGTTTTTTTCTAGTATCACGAATTTAAATTTAGTCGGAGCAGTCTTAATGATGAATGTCATGAAGTCGACCAAAGACATCAAAACAGTAGAAAATGTTGATGCTGTAAAAGAAACGAGAATGGTAGATTGTATGTGACAGGGATATTCAGTTTATTTAGGCATTGATGTGAAACAGATTAATCAAATTATGCATGATCATTTAGATTAAAAGAAATCTGTTCTCGATGGATAATGCATAATTTAACATGTCAAAAACATTTATCTCAGGTACATCATATTTGGACGATATCGTTAGTAATGATGAAATTTGGATATATTCCAAAGAACTAGAAACAAAGCAGCAATCTATTTTTTTGGGTATTTCAAAATGAGGCAAAGCCAACAAAAGTTACTCGAAGTTGGAACTTTTCGAACCAAAAGATTACTTGTTATGTGTGGAAAACTAAATATGTCGTTACTAACAATTTAGCAAATTACAGTACAGTGAATGCTTAGGGACATACAACTATTTGTTTACCAGAAGTTTTCTCTGAAATGAGAAAAATCAATATAAGGCTTCGCATCATTCTGTATCAGTATAGTGCAAGTCCCTCATAGAGCAATGAACAATTCAGTATTTACGCACATAAAAGGTGGGATTAATGACCCATCCTCCATATATCCCTGATCTAAGTCCAAACGATTTTCATACATTTCCAAAAACCAAAAATCAATTACGTGGTCAGCATTTTTCAAGCCCTGTTGAAGCGTTTAAAAATGCCGTGATGTGCCATCTTCTGATCGGAAAAAATGTTATGACAACTGGTTTATTCGGATGAAAAAGTGCATAAACTGCCAAGGAATTAAATCAAGGATATTTTGAAAAGCAATAAAGCTACTTTTTGAATTTTACATTTTTTTTTGCTGAAAGATGTGATCTTTATATGATGTGTTTCTTCGAACACAAATATTATATAAATTTTGCTTAAAATTTTTATATATTCCTTATCAGAGAAAAACAAAGAAACGTAAATAATTAAAAAAATTAAATAACCATTACAATTACTCAACAATAACTTAAAAATTTTATTAGAATAAATATTCTGGACCACAAACGTTAATTGAGACTATATGAGTCATCTTGTTGATAGCGGCAGGATTGAGTTAGTTTAGATTATATTTGTTTATTTTTCGTGATTGTCTGATTTTTGCGCATTATTATATATTTATGAAAATTTAGTGTGCCAAAATTCATGGAAATAGGATATTATTCGGTGATTTCATAGATAAGATTATGTTAACATTGGCGTAGGCATAAGAAATAAGGCTTGGTTTTTTAACATTAGAATCAAACTACATCATTTATCATTAGCATAGTTTTCATAATAATGATTTTGTTTCTTTTTATAAGCAGATTCACTAGAGACGTTACTTCTATTTATCCTTTTTTCCGATATTAAATAATTTTTATTTACTCTCCCGAAATAGTAGGTCCCTGTAAGTTGCACCTTACTCCATCTTGAATATGATCCGGGCAAAAGATTGTAGTGTTTAACCAGTGTGTTGGCTAGTTTTAAATCGTGTCATTGATAATGTAATTAATCTCTTTGCTTAGAAGCTGGTATCAGTGAGCAGGAACGAGTTATGCATAATCGTGGGACTCCTGACAGAAGAAAGTACTGATCACTTGACGAAAACCTACAACCTACGGTGCAGATAGTGTTACCACCAAACTTAAACAGTTGGTATTATGCAAGTATGGGCTCAGTGTTACATAATGTCACATAAAGTAGCTATTGATCTACAAGTAACCATTAATAGATCTAGAAAAATGAACTGCAAGTAGTAGAGAAAACTACTCAACTGGATGCAGTAGGCTAGTATAAGAAATTATACAATAAATACACAAACAACACTGCATAGAGTAGTAGAATGTAGTAGAATTTTTTGTCGTCGCCTTTTTGTAACTTATCACAATTATTTAGTCATATGAATTTCGTCTGGTTGAGCGTTTTACAGATGGTTTTCTAAAACACTCTTAATTAATGACATTTAAAATGCCTCTCCTTATTTCATTATTTTGCGTCTTACATACATAGAGGATACGGCATTAGTGCGTCGAAGTACGATTAGTCCGCTATTATTGAAGTTACGAAAAAAAAGTTTTTACAAGAAGTGTAGGCAGTCTTGAGATTCAAATTTTAAAATTAGACCCAAATATACAGGATGTTCAGAAAGGCAGTTCCAGGCCAAAGTTATGTTTTTTTAAATGGAATACCCTGTATATTTTTACATTTTTATATCATTATAAAATATTTTTTTTGAATTTAGAAGTATGTAGCAGCCAAACCATTAAAAATCAGATGGAATTTCAAATTTTTGATCACTCTATATCAAATATTTTTTAATAACTTAGAATAGAACTTGAAAAGTTAGGATAGCAACATGTAAGCCGTTTTGGTTTTGTCAGAAGAAGGCCATATATAATTCGAGAGACAAAAGTTTCATTTTTCAGTTGGCTGTAGATCCTTTATTAAACATAATAGACATCAAGTGTGATACATCGTTGAAATTAGCTCGGCAAGAGGTTTATAAAAATGTAAAAATATAAGGGGTGTTCCATTTAAAAATGTAAAATTTTTGTCTGGCACTGCGTTCCTAAACGCACTATATATTTGGGGCTAATTTTAAAATGTGAATCTCACAACTGTCTACACTTTTTGTAAACAACTTTTTTTGATGTCTCCTTTAATAACGGATATATCGTACTTCGACGCACTAATGCCGCACCCTGTATGTTACCAAAACATCGCATTAATTTTTCAATAAAATCGACCAAAAAGACCGTGTTTATCGAATATGTACATAATGCTAGACTCCACATACATCGAAACGTGTCACGTGAACTAACAACAAGTCACAGGTCGAATTCAGCCACTAAGCGAAATTGACAAATTGTGTTTGGTATTTTTATAAATCGCTTTGTTATATTTCTGTTCCAATAAAGAAACAAAATTTTGTGAAATCTTTCATACAGGGTACATCAGAAATAGGTATATATATTTATACTGCGTGGTTTATGTGATAAGTTTTAGTCTTTTCCGACCATCCGTCGGCACTATATGGTCAAATAACACGGTAAATTATTAATTAATATAGCAGTTAAAGTGTTATCAATAAAAATGCTCAAAATGTCGTCTATTATTAAAGACGCAAATCTCTGCTCTAGTGAAGTGAGGCATCATCAAATAAATGTCACATACTTTGTTTTCTAGTCTTTTATAATTTGCTTTAGATTTATGTTCTAATATTTGTCCTACGGAATCTAGTTTTTATACGGACACAATTCTAACTTTATTAGCCTTAAAAGAATGGAAAGAATCAGTCTCTTAAATTCTGAACATTAGTTACAAATTTGGAGCTTTCCGATTATGAAATCGTTTCTGATATAAATTTCTTGCTTGACTAGCGTTTTCACCAACAACACTATATGTCAAAACTACATTAGTGAAAACAGTGTTAGAAAACGTTTTAATAGAAAATTAAATCGCACTTAAAATCACTTCACAAATAATAATCTCATAAAACCCCTTAAATAACAACTGTCCTGTGCATGCATTAATCACCGATTTTTCAACCACATTTCGAGATAAGAAATTAACATCATAACACTTTTATGCAGACTTAAATATAATACAGTGATGTACTTCATTATGTTGAACCAAATTTTACAAAACTCATAGTTTAGTTAATGAGGTAGATTAAAAGATAATAATAATCCTTACAAGTTTATTAGAACTTAGTTTATACTGTTTTAATATTTATATATTTATATTCTAAACTACAGGGTGTCCGCGAAAATAATGCGTATTTTTAAATGGTATGTAGAACGTGTCATTTGCAACTAAATATTGTATAAAAAAATTTTTCTACCATTTACTTGAAAATTTATACTTGGAAACACCTCGCACTTTTTATAAAAATATGTGTCATTTAACCAAGGAATTTCTACATGAATTATAAAATCGTTTAACTTTATCGTTTGGTAATGTAGTTTCAATAATTCAGTGAAAGATAGCATATTATTCAAATCAAGAATATCTCACAAATGTTAATTAATCTAATACTAATAATGTTTTGTATCATTGTCCTAAATATTGTTGGAAAGTCTGGTGTATTACTTTAACAAAGTAGTGGTAGAAATCGTTCGATTCCTGTAATAATTGCCGAGAATACATTTTTCACTGGTCTACATCCCCTGCAATGAACCATTCTAAATATCTACGTGTACTAAAATAAAAACTTATTTTTAGAACATTTAAAACCAATATTCAAAATCAAATAAATGTCTTTATCTTTTGGTTCCACAATCTTTAATTTTTTTTATTAAAATCGTAAACTGTTCAGGTATATAATAATACGACGACCTTGGCGCTCTATCTTAATTTAGATAACTATGCAGTTCTAAATTTAACACCAAACATATTATACTCTTCGAAGAAGAACACCAGTTCTCAGAAATTTACAATAAGAAGAAGAAGAGAGTACACACGTATGTGATTTCTTTTTTTATCTTTTATTTTATGGCAAGCAGCTTGAATACTAATTTCGTTTATACTTACAAGTGACTTGTTCTCCTCTGACTAAATTCAGTTGATGTTACGTGATGATATAACTTGCGGGATCCATATTTTAACATTTTTTTTTGCTTTACTCGATGATGGTTCCTGATTATTCTTTTTAGAATGTCGAATACTTGAGGTTGCTTAAAAAATGAATTGAATATTTGGAAGCTTATCCTTTTATTTAGCACGAATATTTAAATTTATCTATCAATCGTTTTAAATGGATGGAAACAAATTGAAAACCAATTAAAAAGAAAATATTGTTTTGCTAACAAAGAGAATGATAATGTTTTGCTGAATTAATATCTTAGACGCATGTAAAATAATTAGTTGTAATTGTAAAGGAGTCATTTAAAGTTTCTTGTAATCTGGAGGCTATATATATATATAACTGAAATGAAAGATCAGATATAAATAAATTTGCTCCACTTCAAATATCTTGAATTTTTTGTTTATGAAGCAGTTTACAAATCTTAATAGATTTTTACCAAGGAAATGAGTTTACAAATTTAGAAAACGTTACTTCCAATCAAAATAACGGATGAAATTCAGGATATTAAAGACGTAAATGCACAAATCTGAAGTTTTCAAATTACCTTTCGATATTGAAATGCACCGGCAAATCATTTTATTGCAAAAACCACATTATTTCCACGATAATCCTAAATTAAATTTCTGTTTATAACAATAGAAAAAAAAAATACCATTTAAAAAATCCTTCGGTAATTATTTCCTTTTTGTTTAGGTTTTGAATTCATTTCGACATCTCAGAGCCACTTAATGCTCCAGCTCTACTTGTTTATTCTTCCTATATTACAAAGATGTATGTTTCTCTAAGAACAAAGAGAGAAGATCAAGCTAATGTCCCTTTTTATGTAGGCCCCCCATCATTTATCATTGATAAGGGTTGTCTGTGTGTGTTTTCCCAATCTTTCTTTTGGAGGGTATGGAAGGAAATTATGGGTATTCTTTTGGCCATCTGGTAAAGAAATTTGTTTGATAGGAATACTAATTCTAGTAAACACTTACACAAAAATAAAGGTTTTCATATTGCTAGTGTTTCTGGAAACATTTATGCTTTATTAAAATTATTATACGAGTATATATACTATATGATTCCCATAGGACTTAAGAAAATCTCAAAAAGTCATTAAAGAATTTAATTCATTAATCAAATATAATGCTGCTAAGGATCTAATGGAGAAACATATTAACAAGTAAAGGTTAACAACTTTGCTGAACCCTTCACTACGTTATTTCTTTAAAGTGTACAAGAGTATAATTAATGAAAGTTCGCCATGTTTGGCGTCTACTTAAAAACCAAAAAAAAAGTAACCTCAGACGAAATTCCCTATTGTTAAACTAAACGCTAATCAATAAAGGCAGAGAACCACTTTGTGTGTATTAAAATTACAGCTCTCGTAATACGATCAAAGTAATTTCAAAATTTAATAACCGGTATAAAGAAAAAAGTTATTACAACTTTTAATTAAGCCTCTCAACTTCCTAAACATACAACATTCCATTTAAGTCATGCGTAATATAATTCGGCTGAAATGTTATATCTTATGAATAATAAAACATCAAACAGTCATTGAATTTATAATTTTAATTATATAACTAAAGAAAAGTAATCGTTATTGCTTTTATAATTTATTGAGTAAGAAATAATATAATAAAAACTTAATGTTCTTTAAATGCATTACTGAGTTTGCAAGTACGTTGGCATCCACTAGAGCCCCAATAGCTCCGATAGCAAAGCTAATATAATGCCGAAATTTGGTTTTGTCAGAAAAAGGCCATATGTAATTCGAGAGACAAAAATTTGATTTTCATATTTGTGCTAAATTTCCAAAGCTCTTACTTACTACCAATTTGCACATATTATATTCCTGTAGATTTTATTGACCTATGTTTTTAAAGTAATTAGGTTTTGCAAAATTAGATGTTTGTGAGAATGTTGTACATACGCTTTTTAATATACTATGTGTTGGATATTTAAAAAAAAACAATTTTTAATAGGTCAATGCAATTTTTAAATGGGAGAAACATAGAAATTTTTCTACAAATCTTGTAATCAATATGAAGCTATACGGTAATCTCCATGTATGAGGATAGATCGAAAACTTTCTGCAACAAGTCGAAGAAAACCAACGTTTTGAGGAAAATTGTGTTCATTATTCTACATAAGTAGTTATTGTAGAGGGGTGACGTCAGAAGGTTGTCTGGGGAGGTTAACCACTGTCTAGAAGGTTGTCTGGGCCTCTGACCTGATTACGGGTTAAGGACTATTACAAGGATGACAAGGTGACTGTACAAAAAAACGGGGGAAGGTTGAAAAGGTTCCCGGTCCTGTTAGATAAAATTTGTTTTTATCTAATGATAAATATATTTACAAAATGTATTTTTTTAATAATGAATAAAACAATATTTTTTTTTAAATATTTTTTTATTCCTTATTTGATTCAATCATTGTCTGGAAGGTTGTCTGGGTAAAGAGAAAACAATATTAGTCACACTCTAATTAATGATAAGGTGACTACATAAAAAAAAACGAGGGAGCTAAGTTGAAAAAGTTCCCGTTCCTGCTAAAAAAATATTTTTTTATTCCTTATTAAAAATCATTTTACCTATTTTTATATTTTTGAGAATGTAAGTGAGAGGTGTATTGCGAGGGAGCTAAGTTGAAAAGGTTCCCGTTCCTGCTAGATAAAATTAATTTTTATTTCCTTATTAGATTGATAGATGATCTCGAAACCAATAAATTAAAAACCGAATAGGATAAAAAATAAAATTTTAGTAAAAAAATCATTCTTTTGCTTATTATATTTAATTATAACTTGAAAACGAGAGTATATCTTAAGAGAAGTTAATTACCTTACAAATTGTTGATGGTATCACTTTCTCTTGCAATATCATGCTTTTACTTCGATTCATTTACATATTTTAAATATCCACTACATACAATGTTGACCATAATAAATTTATATAATAATTATTTCCCGCAACTTTAACGGGACTCTCTAAAAATACCTGTTTACATATAACTATAAAAACCTTCGATTTTTTTACATTATATCAGTTTTACCTTCGAATACTACAATTCTCTCTGTTATAATTTTACCTCGAAAAGTTGACTTGAAACCAGCTTAAAGTAAGTACTTTTTTTATTCATCTACCTAAACTTGTGTGAGTAATAAAATCAATGATGATGTTTTATTTCAAACCGTTTAAAATGCTAATTTTTCTTACCTGGTTTACTAGGTCAGTTTCCACATTCTTTTTAGCGGTGTTTACATTGTAGCGGATTATTTTTAAATTATTTACGAAACACGATTCTTATATAAAAAATAATTATGACTTTCAGTTTACTTATTCTTTACTAAGAAATCTTTAATAATTAATTGAATATAAATACTTTAACCTAAACTTTTAAATAATAGTTAAAAAAATTATTATTTCAAATATTTACTTTTTTATTTTCTTTTTATTTTATAATTACAAAACATTATTTCAATAGTTTAACTTTTAAGTACTGCCTTATTTTCTATTAATTTTAAACTTGATATATGTGCGTGATAAAATCAATGTTTTATTTCAAGCTGTTTAAAATGCTAATTTTTCTTACCTGGTTTACTAGGTCAGATTCCACATTCTTTTAGCGGTGTTTACATTGTAGTGGATTATTTTTAACTTTTTATTTTCTTTTTATTTTATAATTATAAAACATTATTTCAATAGTTTAACTTTTAAGTATTGCCTTATTTTCTATTCATTTTAAAATTGATATATATGCATAATAAAATCAATGTTTTATTTAAAGCTGTTTAAAATGCTAATTTTTCTTACCTGGTTTACTAGGTCAGATTCCAGATTCTTTTTAGCGGTGTTTACATTGTAGTGGATTATTTTTAAATTATTTACCTATATTAAACTCATAATTATATCATATCTGATACTTTTTGAAAACAGCTAAAAATTTCTAAAAATCTATTAAATTATTAAATTATAATATAAATTTTACTCAAAACTGAATATAAAAGAATTCCAAATCATTTAGACTTATTTTATTTCACCAGATGTATTAAAGATTTTGGAAAATTCATAAAATTTTTCTTGGAGTCTCGTATCAGGTTACATAGAAAATTATTTGTTTTGTAATATACTACCATTTAAATATCCATATAAATTTTAACATTTCAAACTACTTTTTTCGAGATATTAAACTTATATTATATCATATCTGATACTTTTTGAAAACAGCTAAAAATTTTCTAAAAATCTATTAAATGATAAAATAAATTTACTCTAAACTGGATATAAAAAGAATTCCAGATCATTTGGACTTATTTTATTTCACCAGATGTATTAATGATTTTGGAAAAATTCATAAGTTAAATAATATCCACACAAATTTTAACATTGCAGACATTAGATTTCATAAGTTTTTTCAAAAAAATTCTATATATTTAATAAAATTAATATTTTAGTAACGATCTGGCTTTTAGTGGAGACATATATTACAGACTATAAAATATACTTAAGACTATTTAGTAGGTTTACTTTTTCTTTTAATCAAATAAATTTTAGCTAATAAAATTAATATTTTAGTAACATGATTTGAATTTAATATCCATACAAATTTTAGATATTAGATTTCATAAGTTTTTCAAAAAATTCTATATATTTAATAAAATTAATATTTTAGTAATGATTTGACTTTTAGTGGAGATATATATTACAGTCGATAAAATTTATTTAAGAGTGTTTAGTGGGTATAATTATCCTTTTTAGTCAATTTTAGCATTTTATTCTCCAAATTCTTTAGATTCAGGTTTATTTTACATAAAAAATAAATTCGGAAAACAATTATTAGCATTTTTTGCTTACAAAAAGTTTTTATTTTACAGAAAAATGTCATTAGTGTCATATGATGGGTTTGTTGTAGTTACATATCCTTTAACCAAAGAGGAGGAAAATGCTCCTGAACCACCCCAAGAGGGTTGCTGGATATTTGAGGGTGGAATATGGGAACAAATACCTTCCCCATGGTCAGATGATGAAGAAGATGATTAATAAAATAAAAAATTTTAGTAAAGTTTTTCGAATCTTTTTTTATTCCTAAAGTTTTATTAACATCATACTTTCTATACTAAAATTTTCAAAGACATCAAAAAGAACGTTATTTTTATATGTCACTTTTTCCTTCAAATATCTTAAAGTGACCTTTATTGTTCTCAAGTTATTCTTTAAGTAAAAACAAAAAAAATGTAATTATTAGTTGAATATAACTTTTATTCTTGAAAACATATACAAGGATAATCATTTTATTTGTCAAAAAGTCAATCTTCATAGCATGAAACAATTGTAACTTAAACGTCACTTTGTTCACACTATATTTATATTTTCATAATGTTTATTAGAACTTCAACCCATTGTCTACTTAAGAGGATTTTTTTAAGTTATATATTCTTTCAATAACAGGAAAGGAATAGGAAAAAAAAGAACTATTAAAATTTACTTTTTATTAAGATTTTTTTCAGCCTGGTATATAACGTTAATCTCTTCTAGGATTTTGTTTTTGTTAGTTATGTTAATATTTTGAAATTGTTCAATTTCATATATTTCTCTTTTTAATTTATCTATAGTAACATACTTAGTTTCTACATTTTTTTGATGGCTCTCACATTCGGTATTAATTATAGATAGGTTCTGAATAAAATTAGTTACCCTATCTAAGTGTAATTGATAAAAATTCAACTTAAATTGCAAGAGCTCTCTTAACTCGGTAAACTCGGATATTGATGTAATTAAAGAATGTGTTGGTTCCGAAACATTTAACAAAACGTCATCCATCTCTTGCCAATCACTAAGATCAATGATAGGAGTCTAAAACGTATAAGGATTATGAACTATTTATTAGTATAAAATTTAAATTACTTACAGTTGAGGTATTTGACAATTGTTCTAGTTCTATTTTAGTTCGTTTTGGTGGTATGATAACTTCTGATTTAATTACAAATTTCTTAGGAGCCATTGTAAACCAAACTACTATACAATGAAAAAATACAGGCTTTTTATATTCGAGGAATATGAAAGTATAATCATAAATAAAGTAAAATTTAGGTTAAGAAAGTCGAAGGTAATCAAGTGACGTAGTTTCTAGAACGATATAAAAGTCCGAATAAAAGGAATAAAGGTCAGTTTAAGTTGTAAACTGTGCATATATTATTCACTATAGAAAATTTTAGTGTTTCTGTTTAACCATCAAAAGTAAGTATAAAATATTTCTAATTGTATTTTAATGTTCTAAATAAATATTTTATTATAGAAAAATGGATATTACAAGTATAAATAAATTTCTTCTTTTAGAAGAAGAAGTTAGAAAACCACCATTAAAACTGAATCAGTTACCAAAAGATATTCCGTTTAAAATATTATCAGCAAAAGTGGTAAATTCAAAATTTGGAGAAACGGTATTGTTAGATCTGGAGAAAAACGTTGTGTTCCTTCCCTCACGGTCCACTAGAGTTCTTAAGAATCATATGGTCGAATTAGGAAACGGAAAATATTTTGTTGTCTTTACTGGAGAGAAAGATACCGGCAAAGGAAATCCTGCATCATTATTCAAAATTGTTGACAGTAATTTGTAAGTATGACAGATAATAGCGATAGACTTAATAATGATTTAAATAAATTAATTGAAAAATATTTTGAAAAGTATTCTAAATTTACTGTTGAGGAAAGTAAAGTATGGTTACATCAAGTACAGATTGCAATTGATTTATGTTCCAAAGAAATTCCAACTAAACACCTATCAGAATATAATAAGTGGCAAACAAAATTAGGTCATTTAATAGTAATATTCAATAAACTAAAAGAAGATGTGGAAACAAGTATTGAGACTGTTAAATGGGAAGACTTACAATCAGTATTTCAGAAAAGGGTAACAACTGGAATTATAATTAATCTAAAACATAAAGATGTACATTCATTTTTAAGTGAAGCCTTTAAATTATTTTATAAAAAAATAGTTGATACATTACAAAAGTTTACAATGATTAAAGTAAATACAACATTTTGTGCTGAATTTATAAAACAGACTGATAATAAAAATATAGTAGATATAAAATACTTTCATACTGAAAATGATATTATTGATAGATCGTTAAATATAAGTGAATGGTTTATACATCATGTTACAGATTTTATTTTAAATAAGTTGTCGGAATTTGAAGAAAGACAATCGGGTTGGGCTTTAAGTAAAGTAATATCACTTATAGTAAATATAAATAAATTTGAAGTAGGGAACGGTTCATCCTTCATTAGATTACCAGAAAAAATTGAACGAAAGCAAGCTTGTGTAAACATTTATAATTGGAATGACAATGCATGTTTCTATTGGAGCATTGTAAGTGCACTTTATCCTACAGATAATGAATATAATCGCACTACATCATATCCTCATTATAGTCAAGTATTAAAGTTAGAGGGTCTTGAAATTCCAATTCATTTTAATAAAATTCATAAATTTGAAAAACTTAATGTTATATCTGTTAATGTTTATGGTTTAGAATTAATAAGCAAAGAGTTAACAGTAGTTCCATTACGTTTAACGAAAAGTAAAAAAGAGAAACATGTTAATTTATTATTAATCCAAAATGTATACTTTCCTAAATTAAATGATTATGATACACCTAATTCATTAGATAATGATCACATTGAAATAAAATACCATTATTGTTGGATTAAAAATTTATCTAGATTGTTAAGTTCACAACTCAATAAGAGTAAAAATAAAAAATGTATATGTGACAGATGTTTAAATTATTTTAGTAGTGAGGAAAAATTAAAAAATCATACAAAATTATGTGAACGCATTAACGATTTCAAAATTAACATTCCAAAAGATAAAGTTGTAAAGTTTAAAAATTTTATTCATAAACAACGAACGCCTTTTGTCATTTATGCTGATTTCGAATGTATGTTACAACCTGTACAGCAAAATGCTGGAAAAACAATGAAATATCAAAAACATGTTGCATATAGTTGTGGATATTATGTTAAATGTGATTATGATAATTCTCTTTCATTTTTTAAAAGTTTTCGCGGGATAGATTGTATGGAATGGTTTGCTAATGAAATGGAAACATGTTCGCAAATGATTTATTCTAAATTTAAATATATAGTTCCCATGAAGCAAAACATATCAACAATAAATGCTACTACATGTCATATTTGTGAAAACCAATTTACCTATAAAGATATTATAGTTCGTGATCATAATCACTTTACCGGTAATTTTAGAGGCTTTGCTCATGAAAATTGTAATTTAAATTTTAGAAAAAGTTTTTGCGTTCCCATAATTTTTCACAACCTAAGTGGATATGATAGTCACTTCATAATAAGTGACCTGGCAAAATTAGGTAAAATTACATTGTTACCTATAAATAAAGAAAAGTACATTTCATTTACTAATCATATGTCTAACAATATTAAATTTAGATTTATAGATTCACTTCGTTTTATGAATTCATCTCTTGATGAATTGGTAAAAAATTTAGAGGGGAACAACTTAGATAATACAAAAAATGAATTCAGAGGTTATAGTGATGAACAATTAAAACTACTTACACAAAAAGGTGTATTTTGTTACGATTATATTGATGATTTGAAAAAACTAGAGGAAAAAAAATTACCTGCTTCAGCACATTTTTATAATAAATTAAGTGATGAAGAAATCAGTGAGGAACGATATATTCATGCACAAACAGTATGGAAAGCTTTTAATATTCAAAATCTAGGTCAATACTCGGATTTATATTTGAAAACAGATATAATGCTGTTATCAGACGTATTTGAAAATTTTAGGACTATTGGATATTCCACTAGCGGGCTAGATCCAGCTTGGTATTATACAGTACCCGGATATTCTTGGGACTGTATGCTAAAATATACAAAATGTGAATTAGAACTATTATATGATGTGGATATGATATTGTTTATTGAAAGCGCAATACGAGGTGGGATCAGTCAATGTTGTTGTCGATATTCTGAAGCAAACAATAAATATATGATAGGATATGATAATATGAAACCTGATAAGTATTTATTATATCTAGATATCAATAATTTATATGGTTATGCAATGTCCCAACCACTCCCATATGGAAATTTCCAGTGGGTAGATAACAATATAGATATTACCAACATTCCTGATGATGCCTCTGAGGGATATTTTTTAGAAGTTGATCTAAAGTATCCCTATGAGATTCATGATTTACATAAAGATTTTCCATTTTGTGCTGAACATAGAATACCACAAGGTTCAAAATTACCAAAACTATTAACAACACTATATGATAAAAATAATTATGTAATTCATTATCGTGCTTTAAAACAGGCTGTAGCACATGGATTAAAAATCACTAAGATTCATAGAATTCTTAAATTTTCACAATCATCATGGTTGAAACCATATATAGATTTAAATACAAGTTTTAGAGCAAAAGCGAAAAATACTTTTGAAAAAGATCATTTTAAATTAAAAGTAAATGCTATATATGGAAAAACCATGGAAAATATTAGGAAACATCGTATTGTTAAATTAGTTAATCATTGGGAAGGTAGATATGGTGCAAAAAATTTAATTTCAAGTCCAAAGTTTAATAGTAGAACTATATTCGATGAGGAAAATCAATTAATGGCTATCGAATTAAGAAAGACTGAACTATATTTTAATAAACCTCTTTACATAGGAATGGCTATTTTAGATATTTCAAAAACATGCATGTACAATTTTCATTACGATTTTATGTTATCACAGTTTAATGAGAGTTGTAAGTTATTATATACTGATACGGATAGTTTTATATATGAAATTACATGTAATGATGTATACGAGCAAGTAATTAAACCTAACATTAATAGATTTGATACTAGCGATTATGATATGGATAATGTATATAAAATAAATAATAAAATGTCTAAAAAAACCTTTAATTAAAAAATCTAAGGGGATTAAACCTTGTGTTATCAAAAATAAAATTACATTTGATGATTATGTCAGTTGTTTAAAGGAAAACAAAGACAAGGTTATTTCACAATGTACTATTCGTTCCTTTGCTCATAATGTGTATAGTATTGAACAATCGAAAATTGGATTAAATGCATTGGATGATAAACGTTTTATATTACATGATGAAATTCATACTTTACCTTGGGGTCATTACTCGCTATTATAGGTCTGTCATATTTAAAACCATTGTAATAAATTGTTTAAGATTATCAAATTGTTTTATTTCATAGCTTGTAAGGTGATATAAAGCTGTACATTAACATAATAGAATTAGTTGACTACAAGATGTGTGCTGAAGATTATGATCATTTGTGGGAGTTGTTTGATAAGAGATTACAATCATTTCAAAATTGGACTGGTTTAGTAAATCCTATAGATTTAGCATGGAATGGTTTTTACTATGTGGGTACTCAAGATTTGGTTCGATGCTTTAAATGTGGAGTTGAAATATTTAAATGGGAAATGAAGGATATTCCCTTCATTGAACATTTAAAATAAAGTCCAAATTGTTTATTTGTTCAAATAATAAAAACTAAAATTGAAACTAATGTAGTAAATGTAAAAGAACCTAAATAAGTTAAGAAAAAAGAAGGAAACTTAACAAATACATTTTTACTGTTTATTATAATAATGTTAATTATTAATATATTAATAAATAGTCATTAAAAATTTATTTTGTTTTCTTTTAAAGCTAATGGGGATATACATCCAAATAAAACTTACTTCATTCGACTTTGTTCATAAGTGCTCTAGAAGTTACCATGAATACATCAAAAATTTATTTGGGACAAAAACTATTTGATCTTAATAAGGTGCAATACATAAGTGTTAGCTTATCTCAGAATTTGAATTTTGAACCGTGTGTTAGAATATGTGATAATAAAACAATTTTCGTGGAATTTACAGAAAGCGAGTGGAAAGAATTTTTATCCTATAAGGAAAGAATTAACAGCTTAATTGTCTCGTCAGAAAATGGTGATTCCATAGATAATAATACGTTTCGACTACAGTTTGAAACGTGTGATGGGTCTAATGGGTTAAGAATAGTAATCAAGAATAAGAATATTTGGATAGACTCCAGTTCAATAGTAAAATTATGGAATTTGATACCTCTAATAAACTATCAGTGTGAACTGCTAGGCAAACAAAATTTTAATAATTCATTCAAAATTTTAAAACTGGGTGTTAAAGATTGTGATAATATTGTAGAATCTGCTCGTTATATAATAGACTCAATAAAATATATAAACAGCATTAATTTTAGCTTAGCCTTAGAAATAATCTGTAGATATCCTAATTTGTTACAAAATGAAAAAAGTATGATATAACCTATAAAAGACGTTAATTCAGTACCTTATGGTTTAGCCTTGGAAGTCTTATATCAATATACAGAACTGTTATGAAGAAGGTTACATTTAATGAGTTGATGAATAAACATCATACGCTATATAATTGGTGTTTTGCTTATAAGGAAGCTAGAAAATGATATTGGGAGGAAGCCGCTAGAGACCGCATAAGATTTCAACGTCGCATAGAAGAAGTTGCAAAAATTATAACCCCTTGTTTAATTCAAAGTAATGTAGTTTTGTTATAAAATTTATCTTTTCTAGAATAAAACATATTGTATACAAAAATATTTTTATTAAAAAAAGTACAAATTACATTATTGCATTTTTATTTATCCATGACTGTGAATTCATTCCCAGCCACTTTACTAAAATTTGATTTCCTTTATGTCTCAACACCTTTTCAACTAAAAAAATATTTGGATATTTAACTTTCTGTAACTCTTCCGTATAAAATCCGCCTTGAATTTCTTCATTTTTTTCATCCTCCAAAATGTAAGTCCTAGGATTGGTCAGCCGAACTTTTTTCACTTTAAATACTTCTGTCGTCCAGTTGGGCGTGTATCCTTTCTTAAAAACATGTCTATATTTGCTGATGCGTACATAATCACCAATTTTAAATTTAGGTTTTCGAGGATCTACAATTTTCACTTGACTAAATACCTTAATAAACCTTGCATTTCGATTATTAACTTTGCTTGGTATAGCTCCAGTGGTGGAATGTCTAGTATTGTTATATTTGTTAACAATAGAAGGTAACGCATCTAGCCACTTGTAGGATCCTTGCAAACTGAAATGTTTCCATATAGATAATTTAAGAGTTCTAATTACCCTTTCTGCAATGCTAGCCTTAAGATTTGAATAGGAACTATAATGATTTATTTTATATTTCTGCATAAGTTTTTGAAAATCTTTATTGTAAAACTCTGTCCCATTATCGGTCTGAAGATTCTTTGGAGGATTCATTTGTAAAAGTATTTTTTCCATGGCATTAACAATCTCTTTACTAGTTTTTCTTTTGATAGGTACAGCCCAAACAAATTTACTAAAAGCATTGATTACTATCAAAATATAATTGTATCCTTTGTTTTCTTTGGCATATAATGACATGATAGCCAGGTCAGCTTGGATTAAATCATGTAAACCTTTAACTAAAACATGACGTCGTTTAAAATTAATTCGAGCTGGTTTATGGAGTTCATTAACGACTTGCCATTTAGACATTTTTGACTAACGGACACTGAAGTAATAATTCAATACAAATTTTCTGTTTTGATCCGAGCTTAAATAGAATTACATCTCCTTTAACAAAATTTATACCTGACAGATCATGAAGTTTGTAAGTTTTATTTTTTAATATTACTTCACAATCTGCCTGATAATGAGCAACACTTTCAATTTTTGCAGATAATGGAAACTTGAATCCTGAATTTCCATTATCAAGAACATAGTAATCCTTACTCAAATTTGTTTTCTCTCCTCTTAAACGGATAAGACATTTAACGTGATAATCGAAATTGTCACAAATATAAAATGGAGCATTAAATGAAGTATTTGTTTGTACAGAGCCAACCTTTTCATTATCTTCAGTAGAACAAGACTGAAGAAGAAAGTGTTGATTAAATCGATTCAAAGGCATTATTAAAAATGAAATATAAAATAAAAAGTTGCATTATATATAATCACTTTTTTCAAGCTGACATTGAATTACAAATTGAATAAAAATTTTATCTTTTATAAGACTTTTTGAATGCATGTGAAATTCAATAACATCACCCTTGTTAATAATATTATTTTCTAGTAGTTGATTAATTTTATCATATTTTGTTTTATATGAAATATAAAGATTTTCCGGAACACAGCGTATGCTTTCCACTTTTCCACTTATAGGAAACGTATACGAGAATGTACCATCTTCTAATATGTAGACTGTTTTACTTACATTAAAATTATTAATACCTCGAATAGTTAATATACATTTACTGTGAAATTCGGAAGGTTTACAAATTGTCCTGACATACCTTCCTGCTCGATTGCTCTTCTTTTTTTCTCAAATTTCTCCAAGGCTAGAGAATGCAAATTGGTAACACGAGGTTTAATTAGATCAATAAATTTAGAAGCATTTGAAGTGGATAATCCTTTTTTTGGATTATAACCTAATTGTGCATTTGTTCTTCTAACAATTTCAATATATGAGTCAAGGTCTTGAGTTTTGTATCCAGCAGGATATTTTTTGAATAAAAATTCATAAAGACCAGGAGTGCCTTTATACTTGAGATTTTGAATCACTACATCTTTTCCGTCAAATGTTAAAGGAGAATCACCAATAGCCCATTGTTGACTTTCAGGATTGAAATAAACTCCAAACGTGCTATCAAACTGATTCTCAGTATCCATAATTTTATTTTCAATATATCCTCTGGGCAAAGGATCATATTTTTCTAAAAACTCTAGGGTCTCATCTCTCGCTTGTGAAGTATCTGTAATTATATCATCATCTATATAACTCGCACCAAAGTCATCTTGCATTGTTTGATTAAAGGTTAGATCTGGTACGATAGAATAATACTTTTTTGGTGATGTTTTTGGTGACTCCTGTTTAATTTCCGGTTTAGTGGTAATAAGTTGTTGAATAGGTTCAACGAGTGGCTTCCATTGTTGTTTAAAACGATTTTCCGTTGCAGTTTGTTCATTTTTTAAACTTTTATATTTACGTTTGATATCCTTTCGTGTTTCGAGTAGTTCTTTTCCCAACTGTTCATCCATCTTTACTAATCAAAATCTTACTGTTTGGCTTTATATAAGAATCAAATCCTTGTCGGTATCGACCTGATGCTAAATTACAATCTTTATCTATTGTCATAAAGCCAAATTTGTCTTTCCAACAATATGCACACAAATCCTTAAAATTTTGAAATGACATGTCAATATTAACATGATCATCATACACATGTTTGAGGTTAGTCATGTCTTGTTGAAATATAATTAAAAGGTTTGAATTATCTCGAATTAAATGTTTGGGAATAGCTGCGTATGTCTGACAAAGATAAAAACAGTCTGTAGATTTATGTCGCCCACAACAAAAATAATTTTGTATAATACTTTGATCACATGTAGCAATGTCATCAAATATTATAATAGAATTTTTCTTGATTAACTCAGGTACAATCACTTCCTCCATTTTATCATATTCCTTATAACCAATCTCTTTAATAGGTTGAAGCAAATTTCGCAAGTATGAATATTTTGATTGATGTAAGCTTTTAGAGCATACATATACATTTTCAAATCTTAAACCGTTCGGATGTTCTATAAGTGATAGCATAACATTGGTTTTACCAGATCCACTGGGACCTATGATTAAACCTCGTTTAGAATCACCTCCAAAAACAACACCATGTTTACCTATTTTCTTAGTTTCTTCAATATCATAATTTCTAACTGGTAAAGTGACTTTTTGTTTTTGAATCTCCATACCTACTGATCTCTATATAAAGCGTGTACGTCTATATAAAGGTTTACAATGATTCTACAGCGAAAGGTGAAAGGACGTGGTTTAGTTAATACTTTAATCAATAAGCTTCCAACTGAACTTCATCTACCTGGATATTCCTTCTGTGGTCCAGGAACCAAGCTTAAGACTCGATTAGAGAGGGGAGATCAAGGTATTAATCCCCTAGACCAAGCGTGTAGAGAACACGATATTGCATACTCTCAAAGTAGTGATTTAAAACAAAGACACGCAGCAGATAAAGTTTTAGAAAATAAAGCTTGGGAGCGGGTTAAGTCTAAAAACGCAAAGTTTGGTGAGAAAGCAGCTGCTTGGTTCGTTACTACTACAATGAAGGGTAAACGAAAGATGGGAATGGGTTTGAAGAAAAAACGGGGAAAAGGGAAACGTATCATTCGATCACCAAAAAAGGGTGGTTTTTTACCTTTTCTGCTACCCTTGCTAGGAGCCTTAGGAGCTGTTGGGGGTGGTGCAGCTGGAATCGCGAAAGCCGTGAATGATGCTAAAGCTAATCGTCAGCAGCTGGAGGAACAGAAACGTCATAATTTAGCAATGGAAACTAAACAAGGTGCTGGAATGAAAAGAAGACGGGGGTTTTACCTACGACCATACAAGGGATATGGAATAAAAAAAAGAAAATAAAATTACCTAGACATGCCTTAACCAATCTAGACTTGAAAAAATTTGCAAAGTGTATTCCATATTTTCGAGGAGTTTTTATGCGAGATTCGTTACCACAAAAAATTAACAAATTTGAAACTGGTATAATTAATCTCGATGTAAACAGCGGTCCTGGTACTCACTGGACAGCTTATTTTAAAAATAATGTTGATGTTACGTATTTTGATAGTTATGGTAATTTACCACCACCGGTTGAGGTTGTTAAATATTTTAAAAGTAATGGGAATGTAAGAATACGATATAACTATAATGTTTTGCAGCAGTTTAATTCGTACCAATGTGGTCAGCATAGTTTAAGGTTTCTATTTAATCAGTTTAACCAGTCATGAACTTCATTCATTTGTTAACTATCATGTCGTATACTTTTACCCTAAGTGGTGATTCATCCATCTTAAGTGATGACTTTAATCCTCCGATATATCTTAACGAAAATGAAGACTATGAAATTGGTTTGGTTAATTTTGATACTTTCAATAGCATTCCAAATGTTTCTACTCATAATAACATCTTGGTGTGGGGTGAGAAAGATGAATTTTCGATTGGTATACCAAGCGGTGCATATGAGATTAATGATTTGATAAAAATTATTGAAAAAGACATTTTTCTTACTGGTGTAACAATTCATATAACAGCAGATTCAAAAACTAATACAATCACTCTCAAAAGTACTGCTCCCATTAATTTTGATGTACCAAATTCAATTGGAAAACTTTTAGGTTTTTCCACTAGACTCTCTCCAAATGTTGCTCATACCTCTGACAAAGTAAATATTTTGAGTGTAAACACTATTTGTGTTGACTGTAACATTGCGATCGGCTCCTTCCTCCATCAATTTTTCCCTCAGGTTCCCTTTGGCTATAAAATAGTAGAGCAACCCCAAACTATTTTATATTATCCAGTAAGCGTCAAGACAATAAACAACATAACAGTTAAGGTGTTTGATCAATCAGGCGAGTTGATAAATTTTAATCACGAGACAATTACTATTCGCTTGCATCTTAGAAAAATTGAATAATGGTTTGGTTGTTTCCTCGTTTCCCCTATCATGATTATAAAAGAGGTTGTAATACCAAGCGTACCAGTGTTTTAAGAACCAGTGAGCAGTTAACATCGCAAAATCGTCAATTTTTAGAATCTCTTGGATTTACAGTTTGCAATGGATCTTCTAAACGTAACGGGACAACCCTTTGCAGACACTACAATTGAGGATTATCAATTTCATACTTATCAACCGCATACCCTAACCGCTGTTAACTATAACGATGAAATTAGAATCGCTATTCAAGATATTGATGCGTACACTCTTCCATGTAACAGTTATCTCTATTTAGAAGGAAAATTCTTGACAAATCAAAACAAGCTACCAACAAAATTTCAGTTTATAAACAATGGTATAGCACATCTCTTTAGGGAAATAAGATATGAAATGAATGGTGTAATAATTGATTCAGTTAGAGGTGTTGGTTTAGCATCTACCCTGAAAAACTATCTCTCACTCAATGAAAATGAGAGTAAGTTACTTCAGAATGCAGCCTGGTTTCCTAAAGATGGTTTAAAAGATTCTACAGGAAAGGCAATTACACCAACCAATAAACTTTTGATTGATAACCACGGTAATTTTAATGTGTACATACCACTAAAACTTTTTCTGGCTTATTTGAAGATTTTCGTAAAGTAGTATTAAATATGAAGCAGGAATTAATTCTTATTCGTGAAAAAGATGATGTAGATTCTGTCATTGCAACAGATGAAACAGAGAAACCGAAAATTGAAATTAATAAAATATTTTGGAATATTCCACATATTACACCTAGTATAAGTCAACAACTTCGACTAAATAAAATAATTCAAAGTAATGTTGACTTGCCAATTAAATTTAGAAGTTGGGAACTAATAGAATATCCCACCCTAAATGATTCCACCCGTCATACTTGGAATGTAAAAACTTCTACAAAATTAGAAAGTCCTAGACATTATAATCGCCTTTCAAGATGATTGTAAAGCAAAATTGTTGAAAAATATGAGTCACTTTAATCATTGTAATCTAACAAATATTCGTGTCTTTCTGAATTCGGAACGATATCCTTACCATGATTTAAATTTAGACTTTGATTCTAATCGTTTTGCTACTGCCTATGAAATGTACGCTAGTTTTCAAGAATCTTATTATCATATACCGACAAATCAACCAATTTTTTCACCTGAAGAATTTAAAAATAATGCTCCAATATTTCATATTGACTGTTCTCGTCAAAAAGAGATCATTCAGGGGGGTTCAGTCGTGCTAAGGGTAGAATTTGAAACAAATAAAAATGTGGGTAAAAATGTTTCTGCTTATTGCCTCATTTTACATGAAAAGGAATTTATGTACAATCCTCTCTCGAAAATTGTAAGGCAGGTATAGTCTTCAGTTAATTGAGAGAGTACGCATGATCAGCCTTTGATATAAATATCTAATAGCAACGTATCTCTTCTAGTTATGTTAACTTATCAAGAGAGGTTAAAACTATATCTTAAAAATTTAAATAAACTTAAAACTGATATTCATTATTATCAGCAATATCAACAAATGATAAAGCGATTTTCTAATTTAAAAATATCCACTTAGATAATATGAAATTAGTTGTTGATATTCAAGGGTTTACATTAGAAAATAATAAATTTATAGTAAAGGAATTTGCTGCTTTTAATGGTTCTAAGTTATGTCACCATGTTTTTAAACGACCATTTCCTCTTAAACTACTACCACCGGATTTGCAGAAACAAGCTTCTTGGTTAATGAAACATCATCACTCTATTCATTGGAATACTGGATCTGTACCACTTGACAAATTTGCCAACATTTTTCAAGATTTACTTAAAGATGTTGATATCATCTACATCAAAGGTATGGAGAAAGCACAATTTTTACGAAAATATACAAAAGTTCCCGTGTGTGAAGTAGATGAACAACCAAAATTTGAATCAATGGAAGCTACCTGTTTTTATCATATGAATGATAAATGTATATGTGCACTTACAAATGTATATTTTTTATATAATAATTTTTTAATGAATGAATAAAACAATATAAAATATTCAGTTGTTTAATTACAATATTATTTTACAAAACAATATAAAATATTCAATTGTTTAATTACAATATTATTTTACATAACTCTTTCATCCATTTGCGGTATCTCCTCCTCTCTTATTTGAAGATATTCTGGAATTAAGTGATTAAGGTTCAATAACCATTGATGTAAATTTACTTTTTTTAATTCAGTTATTACACAGGAAATACAGATAACTGAACCTTCTGCAAAATCTCGACAGACTTTTGCTGCTTTTCTAAATCTGGCTGCTTCCTGATAACATTCTTCTTCGGAATATCTAGAACTCATTTTCACCCTTCCGTAAATTGCTTCGTGTTCATACATCCATTGTTTCTCTTTTAGTTCTTCTATGATTGGAATTATTGCAGTTCTTAATTCTTTCATTTGATCACCAGAATTTGCTAACCACATTTTTCTTTTATTAATGACACCACTTGTTAAACACTGAAACATGTTGATATTCAGTCCGTCTTTTATATTAACAAAATATCTACGTCATTATACCTTGAACAGCTTCTATAGCCGGGTGACCTATGTGAATAATCGAATCACCTTGCTTTTCTGGACTCAAATGTTCGAATTCTGTAATCAGGATACACATAATTAAGGTGTGGTTGACCTCTCTACCCAGACAACCTTGTTAGTCTTGTAATAGTCCTTAACCCGTAATCAGGTTAGAGGCCCAGACAACCTTCTAGATAGTGGTTAACCTCCCCAGACAACCTTCTGACGTCACCGTAATAGTCCTTAACCCGTAATCAGGTCAGAGGCCCAGACAACCTTCTAGACAGTGGTTAACCTACCCAGACAACCTTCTGACGTCACCCCTCTACAATAACTACTTACATAATCTTCTTTGAGTGTAATACTTTTAGTCCAACGCAATTCAAGACCTTCAACCTTCAAAACAATAAAAACTGTTCGTAACATCAATTTTCTGCTTTGATGATTTGAGTATTCGATGAGAATTTCTTTCCAGCTTTTTCTTGTTATTTGGAAAGAGGAAAAAATAGGTCGGAGCCAAGTCTGTGAATACGGGACATGCTCTATTAACTAAGATTTTAATTCGTGCAGTTTCGCTATCGCAACTGCCGACTTGTGAAACGGGGCATTATAATAGTGGTACAATACTTTTTCTGTGTCCAAAATTAGGCAGTTCCAATCTCAAAAGATGGCAAGCATCACTTTTCCAGCGGAAGAAATCGTCTTGGCTATTATGATTGGTCCCGCTGCTTTGACTGTTCTTTAGTTTCCGTAGTGTAATGATGTATCCACGTCTCGTCTACATTTATAAACGTCGCGAAAAATATTCATCATACGGACTCGCTTTTGGTCGATTGTTAAGAGTCGCGGCCTCCATCTAGCACTAAGCTTTCTCAGTCGTACGAAGTGTCTAAATTATTTTTCTCAACTTTACTCGGCGTTCATTCTTCACGATTTCATGTATTTTTTCAATGGTTTCTTCATCGGTAGCTATTTTTGGTCTGTCAGAACTGGATGTATCCTCTATGTTTAATCTACCTCGCTTAAATTATATAAACCAGTTGGCTATTGTTGTATGCGAAAAAAAAAGACTTACTATAAATTGCGTCTATCTCTGTTTTTATTTGTTTAGCATTTAAACCTTTTAAAAAGAAATGTTTTATCATGGCGCGAAACTTGTTTTAAATCGTGATTAAACAATTGAACAAATTGTTTACTTACATCGGTAGTATCGGCGTATGTTTATGTTCAATCTGTCAATTTGACAGTAGTTGTACCAATAATGAGGTATTTAAATAAAGTCGTCAGCAGACTTACATAGCGTAATTTTAAGGTTCTTCTCCGATATATCCTTGTACGTTTTTATCATTTCTCATGTATTACGTGGCCATATAATTTTTTAGCACACCCAATACATTTTTTTAACATTTTGCTCATTTAGAACATTTACAATCTACATGGATTAAGGTTATTAAGTAAATGTTATACATACAAAGAAAATGTCAACTAATGTTAACCTTATACGAATTATTTATTTTCTATTGGCTGAACATTTGTCTTATAATTACTGTATTAAGTTATTTTCGTTGTTTATTGTTTTCTAAAGTCATGGTGCAGAGTCTGATTACACACTTACCATAGGGCATTTTCTTAGGTCTTTCTATTGAAGTCTTTGACTGATCTTGGTTTGGCACATCCCCAGAGCTGATTTCCGTAGGGCTATATGAGTTTTATGATAGCTTTATACAACAATGTTGTTATTTAAAAACAATTTTAATTTTCTTCCAAAGAGCTAATACATCTTTTTAAATTTTAAGTTCACCAGAGTTCTTTTCGTTTATATGTGTTTTTTCAAGTATAAGATGTTGGCCCAGTGTGGAGGTCGAAGTATTTTACTTCTATAGTTACAGGAGTTTGAACATAATTAGAGGTGGACAGGAAGTTTGGCGCGTGATAGAGGTTACTTGGACAAACTTAGTTCTCCATTTAGTGTACCATTTATTTAAAGAATGAGGAAGAGCAGCAGTCTCAAAATACTGCCTAGAAGAAAACCTGGCACGATAAGGAAAAAGTTTTATTGAAGAATAACCACAGTCGCACAAGATAGGCGACTAAGATTAATGGCAATTAGGAACCATTTCACTTCCACAAGGTCGATTGGAGATGAATGGTTTGGCGTAGTTGGTAGGTCAATCTCTATGAGAACTGTATATCGTCGAATACGTTCATTTGGACTGTTATCGTATCGTCCTCATGTCCTGCTCCCTTTAACTTTAAACCATCGTAAACAACGTCTTCAATGGTGTAGGGAAAGAGCAAACTGGGATGTCGTATGGAACACCGTCGTATTCAGTGATGAATCGCGATTCACCCTGGGCGTACACGACGGTCGAGGAAGGGTAAGAAGAAAACGCGGGGAACGACGAGATCTGCAATATACTGTGCACCAAATTATGGGCGTTATGGTACGGGGCGCTATTGCACATAGTACTAAGTCACCTCTAGTCTTCGTTAGAGGCAATATGACAGCTCGCCGTTATATCGAAGAAATTGTACAGCCGTATGTTTTACCATACTTAAGAACTTTACCTAACGCACTTTTTCAGCAAGGTAATGCCCGCCCACATGTAGCACGTTTTTCCTAAGATTACTTTGAACGCTCCGGTGTAAATCTTCTTCCTTGGCCAGCTCGATCTCCTGACCTATCGCCTATTGAACATGTGCGGGATATCATAGGAAGACGACTGAATAATTTAGCCAATCCTTTGAAGACCCTACGAACTCTTCAGCACGAAATTTAACTTGCTTGGGAAGAGATACCTCAAGATGAAATTAATCATTTAATTAGATCTATGTTTAGACGGATAAATGAGTGCATTAGAGCTGGAGGAGGTCCCACACATTATTAATTTGTTTGGCCTTATTTTTTGTTATCCGGTCATGCAATTTTAATCACATTTAATTAAAGACAAATCCTGTGTAAAAAAATTACGCCAATATTACAAGGTGTTGCATTTTCCATGTCATTCAGTATATATATATATATCCTTAATATATATTCTTAATATTTAAATATATTTTTTTATTTATCCCTTGATGTATTTGAAATACATCGTTTTTTGAACATTTTTAATATTTTGCTTGATAGGAAAATGGTACGATGCAAGTTCTAGATAATTATATACAATCACGAAGAAGTCATTAAGAAATATTAATTTGCTATTTAGGTATATAAAAGTTCTGAAACAAAGATAAATTCATAAACCAGAATATGATTTATATGCCATGAGCGTATTCAAAGTATACGGCTCCAGAAAACTTAATTTCAGCCATTTGGAAGTTATTGTGTCAAACAGTAATTTTTATTATTAAATATATATTACTAATAATTATCAAACCCATTAAAAAGGAAAATATCCATATTCAATCATATAAGATGTAATTAAAAACTAAATTGATTCTACTTCACGAGCATTTAAAAGTATTTTCATTTCATTTCTTTTCAATGAAACTATTTGACTATTTATTTTGGACTAAAGTATTTACCAATTTTCTAAAAAAACATTCTATTTATTACACGAGCACTAGGTAATAAAAAATAGTTTGATTATCGTTCATACTAAATGTGCAAAACATTGACATTGAATTATCCAATTATGTTTTTTATTTACTTTTAGAAGTCATCACAAAAAATATTAGGCAAACATTGTACATAAGATTTTGTAATGGCGCATAACATGGCTACAGTTTTAGAGATTCATAAGTCTTGTAAAACTTTACTTTCCATTTTAATATTTTTATAATGCACTAAATATTGGTTCTATCATTCTAACATTGGCTGTTCAAAGATACGTTTTTTTTTAATTATGTTACAGTCTAAAGTGAGCCTATATCATTCTTACAGATAGCTAAAATATGTTCTTACATTATTTCTTTAAATGATAGAAGAGAAATAAATGGTGCTAGTGGAACATAATATTTCCAAATTTGATTTAATTTTATCGGTCATCAGAAACCTACTAAATGTGTGCCTTCTCCTTGATTTACAATATACAGGGTGAATTACAACTATTGGAACATAGATTAAGGGTAGGTTTTTTGGACTAAAATATGAGCATTGGAACAAATATGAGGATTAGACCAAATATGATACCTTATAAAATGTTACTGAGGCAATAGATAGAGGGCGTTAAAGCTGTAACGTTCTTTTTTTCGTTTTTCGATAATAATTTGACAATATATTCATAAATGGTTATCAAAATTGACAAAAAAGCCTAACTTTAGACAATGAATATTATTTTACATATTATTTTACATTTTGATATATACATAACCGACATAACCGATGATGAAACTGAGTAATAACTTTTTTTTGACCAAACTTTTTAGTAATTTTGATTAAAGAATATGATTTATGTAAAATTGTTATACCTGTTGAAACATGATAATTTCAACCATTTTCGAGAAAAGTTTAGGGTCTCGGTAAGAGTTTTCTCATAATATGTTCTATCTCCAAATTTAAATGAAGATTCTTATTTATTTTTTTACAAAATGCTCTTAGTGTCATTTTGAATAAATTTTTACTCGGTTAAAGAATAACAATGTGGTTTATGTTGAACGGAGCTCTATATTATTTTGTGAAATTATTAACAAGAAACGAAAAAACATTTCAATTTTAATACCCTATATTTTTGTTACATTTTATTAAGACTTATTTGGTCAAATCTTCATATTTTATTTCAGATAACCTGCGTTGACTCTATATCCCAATAGTTATGACTCACCCTGTGTAATAAATTTTATAAACAAATATTCTATCTAAATATATATCGAAATTTCGCAAAATCTTTGAAACATATTATGAAAATTATTTTCGTGTCTGGCATGTTGACGATTTTTATTTTCCTCATCTAAATAATACATAGTTTTGATATATTCACAATAACGATTTTTAATTCACGAATTATTATTTCACCCTTTTTTAATCAACCCCAACCATAGGATCGACTTCATTGTCAGCGTGGAGCCTGTTTTTAACATAGGAAGTGTCACACAAGGTTGGGTCTACTTCTCATCTCAGGCCAAACGTTTGCAATTCTGACAAGAGAATGTAGAAACCATATTAAGTATAAATATATGCTCTTTACAAAAAGTAGGTGATTATACTTCTATCATTGATTTAACACCTTTCTGGACCTTTCTGGACGGCAAAAGGGTGATTAGTATTGTAAGATCATGAGAAAGTGTTAAAAAAGTTTCTTTTTAAATTTTTTTACCTTATTTCTACTAAATTTCATACCACTGATTGGGTGATGGGTATTGGGCCCTTCCGTGATCCTAGAATTATTGGCAATCTACTTCTGGAAAACCAAAGAGATTGATTAGATTTTCTGTTTTTTTCAAAAATTATTGGCGAATTTGTGACGGTTTATATTAGTTAAGAATATCTTTACAAAAACGGGCTAAGATATTTTGTATTTCATCAAGAAAATGAGTAATAAGTTATGAGAGCACGGTTTACTGCGACATTAATAGTTTCTTCATGTTTAGTTGGTATGTGGTTTATTTCAGTATAATTAATTTATTGCAGAATAATAAATATTTTAAAATAAATAATACCAATTATTTTATATTATCTTCCCTCACTCCTCCCCTTCTGGTAGTTACGAAATGTTGCAGTAAGTCGCGCTCTCTTTTACTATTACTAATAACAATAACAGACATATTACAAAGCTGGATGTTAACATACAGTTAGTTCTATATGTTATTGAACCCAATTTGATTAATTTATATTTACATGTAAAAAAAGCTGAGGTATTTTTTTTCAGGAAAGTAAACCAATAGCCATCGCAATTTTCTCTACAGAAAACAGATCTTTTATGTAAGAAAGCTAATTTATCAATCTCGAGTTTAAGTAATTATTACTAATGCGTTTCACTTAAAATGTGTATACCAGAATTCCATGGTTATTCGGAAGCAAAAACCTAGTTTTTATTTATTTTTCTTGCGTCTGCTTTCTCTCCAGCATTACAAATTTCAGCCGAATTAGAGAAATAAATTTTAATCAAAGAAGAAAAGTTTCAAAATGTGAAAAATGATAATTTAATTAATCACAACGGTATAATAACTTATTTTTTTTGTTCAGCGCTTTATTGAAGTAATATGTAATAAGGGATTTCAATTTCGATAAATACATGGTTAGGATAAAGTATGGATCCAAGTTAGTATCTTTAAAACGAAACGGACGATATTAATGAAATTTTGTAGGTAAATGTAATGGGGCAAAAGACATCTGATGTACATTTTTTGTTAATAATATACTTCCGGTTTAATCGGAAATACCATACGTTTTTAATTTAAATGGGACACCCTGTATATTTTTGAAAATTTTGAAAGATCTTGTTATTTCGAATAAGTAAAAAATCTATAAAAACGAGGTATACAGCACTTTAATAAACCATTTTTAGGTTTTAATATATTAGAGTAAAATACCATTTAGATAAACAAATTGATATTGTTTGTATTAATAGTAAGAAATAAACGAGTTCTATCTAGTAGGTAACTGTTGCCAAACAGTCAAATTGTAATTTACACTGCAAAAACAGTTCTGTAAATTTACAGAATATAACGTTGGCAATTTTGTAACCAACGTTAAATTATGTATTTTTATAATTACAATATTTAATATGTAAATATTTAAATCATTTATAATGTATACTGACGCAACAAATTAGGTAATTATTCCTAATAGATTACCTAATATAACTTAATATATTGTGTAAAATTACATTATATACAATGTAAACAACGCAAAAAAAGTTATGTAGTTGTTATTAATATATCATTTAATTTTACATTAGTTTATGTAAAGAAACTTAATAAATTGTGGAAATATACTACGTATATTATGTGTATAAACTTTATAGATTGTGTGAAAAAGCTTTATAAATTTTGGAATAGTACTTAATAAATTGTTTATATTTACTAAATATTTTAATTTACATTGTGAAAATCGCAAAGGAAAAACAATAATATTTAAACCTATATTTTGAATTTAATCATATGTGACACATTTTGTTCCAACTGAAACCTAAAATTCATAAAATAGCTATAATTTTGTATTATTACGTTTATGTAAACAAAATGTGTCTTATTAGAAATAGATTAAATTCCAAATATAGGCTAAAAGTATATTGTTTTTGAGTTTCCGATTTAGAATGTAAAATGTAATTTTTACAATATAAAGTAAAATATCGAGTATATAAAAAAATAAATTTAAATAAGATACAGATATTCTAAAAAATATGCAAAAAACATAATCTTCAATTTTATCTTAAATCAGCAAATTAATTTTTTTTGTATATTATAAACTATAAAAATAAAAAACTGTGGAAAAGATAAAAAAATTCACATATTTTGATAAACAGTTTATTACATATTTGTAATAAAAACATGAGAATTAGTTAACTCTAACATAAACATTTTTTAAATAAAATAAAAGAGTATTATTGTCTATATAACGTTACATTTTTTATCAAATTAAAAACTTTTTTCTTTGTGCCGGTAATTTTTTTGCACTTAGAACCTGAATCAGGATGTATTTTTAAATAATGTCTTTGTAAAAACTCTACTGTAGTCCCTACTGGCGAAGAATATTTTAAATTCATTATAAAATACATAGAGACGCAGACTTTCATAGCATCTAACAGAGACGTGTATCCTTCTTCATCGATAACTTGTTGGTCAACAAAAACTTTGTAAATTGTCTTTCCATCGAACTCTAAAACAAGACAATTCTAATTAGAATTGGGATGTACAAAGCCATTACCATTTATAATTTTCAATTTGTTAAAATGTATAAAATTTAATAAATTGTTAAAATAAAAAATCTTATACATATATATTTGAATACAGAATAAAAATACCGTTCAGATGAGGTATGTCATCAATAATATTTTGAACTAGATTGTTAATTGTTAATTTGTTTTTAATACCTTTTTCAAATTCAGAAATATGATCAGGTTTTATTCTACTGATAGGTTTTTGTATATCAAAATTTAACCACTGGTACTCAGTGTTACAATCTACAGTGTGAGATATAGTAGTGTTCTCAGTTGTATTTGTTACTTGTATCAAATTATTGTTTGCTTGGTCGTTACTGTTAATGGTTGCAGTTGTATCAAGAGATGTAGTAGTTATACCAGAAGAGTTACTAATTTCTGCAACGACTTTAGAGACAGCAGGAATCCACTCTTAATCTTTTTCTAATAATATTAGTATTTCTGATTCGACATAGGGTACAATTTCATCATCAATTGGTGTGCCATTACTTTCTAACACTAACATTGAACCGTTAAGCTGCAGTTTATTAGAAGCTAAAAAAAAACAAAAAGTTATTGTTTCTGTTTACCTTTACCATTAAAGGAATATCTTTGTTAATTAGAAACTAAAAATGGATGCTCGAGAGGGAAATCATTTTTAAGAGAAAAATTGAGAGAAATTACGCCCCGACCGGGTTCGAATTCAGGTTGCCAGATCCAAGGTTTCAATGTTAGACAATGGCTATTTAATTTTTAAATCCCACAAATATATTTGGTTAAAATGTTGACTTACCATATAAAATTATCCTGCTATAAACATCTTCTTCATCATCATCTACTAAAACAGAGCATTTTTTGTCTCTTTTTTGAGACCAAACAATATACACAGATTTCATTCTCTAAAATAAAAAAAGCAGTCACTTGTTCCTAGTGTATAGAAAACAGAAAACATTGTGCGATATCAAAAAATAAAAATATCAGAATTTTTCTTAATTACTTTACTACTACGTATAATACCTTCTTTATTTTAATTTTTGAAGAAATAATATTGTATACAAGTTCCTGTGAAAAAATGAGAAAATGTGGGAAAATATTTTTAAAATCAATTCAATGAATGACGGTTTTGGTTGGTTAGTACCGTAGACATTTTAGATTTTATGGTTAAATGCCGTATACAAACATATATGTATATGTCTATGGTACAACCAGATTTATTAACAAAGGCGAACTATTTTTCATAATATTTTTTTCTACAATGAATTGATTTTAGTAGGCCACTCTTTTCTGCTGAATGAATTTGTTTAAAAAGAGTGTCTTTTAGAAATTCGTACTCCCTCATATTTATATTGTTTTTTTCTTGAATTTGTTTCAACATATATAGAGAATTGACTCTATCTAGATCTGTAAAACCTTCAATAATAGTTTGTAGGGATTTGTTACATAAAAAATATTTCGACTGCAATGTTAAATACATCGTACCTACTATACTTAAACTTACTTGTTTCAGTTCATTATCAGAATCTATATGAATCAAATTAGAGGTGCAGTCAGAATCTAAATCAATAGCTGCTTTTTCATTACTGCTATGATTTGAATTTTGGGCATTATTTTGAATAGTATCATTTGTCTGGAAATGATTCCTTGTAACATGACTTCTAAATGTATTAATATTTTTAAACAGTGCAATTCTACCGCAAATATTATTCATAGGACACAAAATTTCACAGTTCTTTTGAAAATGCTTGTACACGTGTTTAAATATTTCATTCCCGTGAAAAGTTTGGAAATTACAGACAGAACACTTTATTATACTCGTATTATGAACATCGTTTGAATGAATATCGTAATGATGCCGTTTAACATGTTTAAAATTATTGTATTTTAGAAATTTTAGAAGGCAACCATTATGTTTACATACAAACGAAGCCCACGGCCAATTTCGGTGTAAATATTGATGTAAATCATATTTTCTCACTGTTACACATTGAAAATTTCAAATGTTACATATAAACATAATTAAAATATGGTACTTACTTAAACAAACAAACACTAAACCTCAAATAAATAGACTTTATTTTTATTCCGTTAATCACAATCCTCCAGCGTTCTGCCTACTTTAAGTAACAATTAAAACATTGCATCACTTCGGGTCGAGACAGGTTTGAAGCTACTGCGCAATTGCACTTTTTTACAATACAGATTGTGTAACATAATATTCACAGTAATTATTAGGTTTATTTACAGCATCATATGTTGAATTACAAAATATATTATGTAAAATGTTTATTCCAATGTAAAGTTCCAATAAAAGTGTAATTTTACCAAAATATGTTTTGTAAGGTTACTATGTAAATAGTATTTACATTATTAGATGTGTATTTAATACATTTACCTAATATATTTGGTGAAGTTTACATAATATGTATAGAACATTTACAGATTTTTTTTTCAGTGTACGGAAATAAATTGTACGATTAAGATTGGTTCATTTAAGTGAAAAAGATCGTATTGAAATATTTATGATGATCGGTTATGGACATCGATTCGTAGAGTGGCCTGCTCGTTCTTCGGATCTAAGCCCATTAGATTATTTTCTTTGGTATATGTATATATATATATATATATATAGTATTTACACTTCTCAAGATGGCTAAAAAAATACATGAATTTGGGGTCGAAAACATAGTTTTCATAGATTCCCAACATTCCTCGATAGGAATCTGCATTTTCGGTTCATTTACCTTTTTAAAGATTTTTTAACATCATTAAATTAATAAGTAGCATTATGAGCTTGCAGTTAAAAGTTTTGTCTTGCAGAAGTATTTGGCAAATAAAAATGCGACCGCACTCCTACATTAAACAGACTAAATCGTGACTAGGTCATTTGACTGATATCTTTCAATCTATTCACTTCATAATATCAAGGTTGAATGTATTGAAAAGTATCCAGGAGGTAAAAAGTGGAATATTGACTAAAGTTTTACAAAAAATAAGAGTGATTTGTTACTTTAGCAGGCAAATATTACGGTTAGTCATAATTTTTTTTCTACAAATATTTTAAATAGGGAGATTATTTTTTCTAAAATTAAACAACAAGACTTTGTTTTGTTAATTTCAGGTGTGGTTTTATCTAGTGTCGAAAACATTGCGAAAGAAGGAGACGGCAAATTAATCATGGGATTTGTGTCTGGATTCATATCATCCAGAATAAAGTTACTTATTTATTAAAAGAAAAATTGGCAAAACATGACATATGGTACCTTAGTTTGAATTAAATAAGACAAATCAAAAAATGTTGAGACAAAGATCGATTCGTCGTTTTATAATAAATGGTTAGAGTTGATGATACAAATGATGGTGTGCGAATACCACTCAGTGCCTGGCAATGACGACGTTATTATTTATGGCTCTCGTCTTAAAAGGAAATCTCAATCAAAATCTGAAGACTATCATTACTATGTGAATTTTAAGAACTACGAAAATTGGCTGACATGGCATAAAATATGCAATTGATAGAAGTATAACAGAAAATGGTCATGAGATTTAAAGGCTGCCACCATATCATCCAGATCTGAATCCAATTGAGGTTCTGGCAGCCTTACAAAATATCTGGAGGAAAGCAGCGTAGAAATGATGTTTTCCTCAATTTAGAGACAGTGATAGAAAGAAAAAAAATATTGTGTGATTCCATTTAAACACTTTATTTCAAAGTAACCTTTTACAATCCCAGTAATAGAAAATGTAATTATTAAAATAGGGGAATGTTATTCAGAAACAGACACTAATAATGATTATTTATCTGAAACAGCAGTTAAAAACTAATTTAGAATATATTGTTTAAAATTCAATAATTTTAATAGTTTAACAATAGTTTAACAAACGACCTTGCTGCTACAAATTCTTTACCTGCTTCTAGCTTGCTCTATCCGTTCTTCTTTAATTCAGTGCACAATTCGCGGTGGCAATTATACTTACCAAATCTGGTTCATAGAGATTTGGTTCTTCGTAGGAGCAACAAGGTTAAAGAAAACGGAAATTTGGATATGTCTACAATTTTGGTAAACTCTTAAGAGGAACAATGACGTGTGTTTACGAGGACTAATACAATTACTAAAATAAAACGGTGGCAAATATAGAAATGGAGTTTTTATTTTTCTCGGTAATGTTCGTAGCTAAGCCACTGTGTATTCTTGTGAAAATCCTGACTTTAGATATTGTCGATGTTGGCCTGAAACTAAATGGAGACAAGAGACAATAAGACCGCAAATGAGAATTTCACGTTTCGCAAGCAACCAGTTTTGTTTTTTCAGAGCGGCATGGGTAATCCGGCGACTGGCCGCGGCACATAACATTCCTTTCGTAGACTGCACGTCGCCGACAACTTCTTAGGAATTTCGTGCTTCCACTCTCCTTCTTTCTCAAACCAAGCACTCGCCATAAATCGGCAGATGGAAATTTTATATTTTTAGAAAATAAATAACCGTTGTCGGAAACGTCGGATGGAGTACAGTGATGGGTTATATCTTATTCATTTTGGAGATTAAACCTTGCATGACATTAAATAGGATATAAATATTAGTTTTTTAGATTTTATATATGAAAGCAATAATTTAACAATTATTGTGATTAATACGTTATTATATTTACATGTAACAGTATTAGAGGAAAATATATCAATATAGTATCGATTAAGTCTGTCACCCTAGATTCGTTAGGAAGCACTCAAAGCTCGGCCTCTCCATTTCCTTAAGAAAACTCTAACCTTACAAAAGAGAATTAACCAAATCTAAGTTAGAGAGAGTCCTATTAAGCTCTTCAGGCACTTTAGTATTCGCATAGCCCACTGACTTACAACTTTCTTCTGGTAGCACCAAGCTGCTTACTTTAAGCCTCTAAATTTCATAATCCAAGATTTACTGAACTACTGGTGGAGTAGAAGATTACTTGTCTAAACAAAAAATCATATCCTACTCCAACCCTAAAATTAAAGAAGAGATTTTTCCATCTGGTTTTAATATAATAAGCATTTTTCCAATACAAAAATCTGGGATCAAAGCTTATTCATTAATTTTAGACCATACTTACACATATAGGACATTTTATAATTTATTAGAAAAATGTATTACAATCGAATAACTGAGTTTATTGTCAAAATATATTTTTCTTTTTCACTAAATATTCTTATCCTTTTCAGAGCGACGGATTAATACTTTCAACCTATAAATTTGTGCACCTTTTCCACTTTGCCAGTTCAGCGCTAAACTTTTTATTTCTCTTAATGTTTATCCTCTCTTTACTCCCATCTCTCCAATTTTTCTCTAGTGAGTCTATTCGACTTCATCCTCACAACATGCCCTTCAGCTATCTCTTTTCTTCTTCTCTTTCCTTCTTTCTCAATCTCATATTTGATCTTTGTTGGAATTATCCTTAGATTCTTTATCTCCTTTTGATACAGTGAGCCTGGGACAACTATTGTGTTTTATAATCTTGTCTTCATTGCTATTTTTATCTTGATTTTTCTATCATTTGTAATAATTGCTCTACTTTGTTACTAGTTCTAGTGGCTCATCTTTACAGGTTATTACTTCATCTGTGGTGTTATCATTATTTGTTGTATATTTTTTTTTGCTATGGCTACTCGAACGGTATCATTTGCATGTAATTTACTTGTAATTTTTGCTTTATAAGCGATCAGCGGTTTCCCTGTTTTTTCTGTAGTATTTTTCTATTAATCTATCTATTACCACTATGAATAGTAGAAGTGTTAGATTATCTGCTTTATTAAAGTCAAATATTTTAGACCTTTGTCCATTTATTTGTACTATAGCTTTAACATTCCGATATAAGCTTTTCGATACTTTTATAATTTTGTTTTATGTTCTAAATTTTCCAGTGCTATTCGAAACACTTTTTTTTATCTTATTGAAAAGTGCTTTCAAATCTGGATGTATAGACTAGATATAACTTCCTCCCTGTTACTGTACAATATTTCTAAATAATGATAATTCAAATACGTCCCTTTTAAACAGTGACCAACGCTAGTTTCGTGATTGCAAATTTTCGCAACGTTATTGAGAAACAAAATTTGTTATCAGGGTGGTATTCGGTGAGATGCATACAGTTTTGATAATTTTTAGTAAGTATTTATTATAAATATCTTTTAGTGAAAACTTATTATGTGATGTTCTTGGTTTTGGTTGAAAAGCGTTTTATTACACTACGTACATGTTGCTATCATTGATTTATTTGGTTGTAGTGTTTTTTGGGCATATTATGGTCTTGTTCTAGTTAGGCTTTCAGGTGCTCCTGTTGAAATTTTATGTATTTGAAATGTAAATAAACTTTAGACTAATAGAAATTGCTATGTAGAAGTTAATGGTTCAATGTTTAAAAACAATGTTTATTACAAACAAGAATGAGGGCTAGGTCAATTTTTTTATATGAAAATCAACATTTTCGGGTGCGATTTGAATAATTCAAAAGCTGTTTGATATTCACTCTTTCCAGTTAGACATTACTAGTGATTTAGTTAAACACAGTTCCTGAAAATAAATTTGAATCTGTCTGAAAATTGGACATGAACTAATATTCACCTAACATGTAAAAAATTATTAACACTATGCTATTTGATATATTGGAAAAACAGAATAATTTTGCGAGAAATCCAGGACATTTAAAATATATATAAAATAAAACACTATTTATCTGATCAATTACACAAATTTAAATAATAATAGATGAAAATAATTAATTTTAGAATTTAATTTCAAGAAATCTATAAATTCAAAAATCAATTTCGTACTTATCTTACAGTTTTATCAATTCAGTATTTTTTTATTTCGTTCTCAACTCAATTTATTTATTGTATGTTCTCAATAAATTATAATGTCATTGATTATAAAATAATTCGGAACAGAGATAATAACTATTCCTATAATTTATCATGATTCTCTTGTATCTGTAAATATGTAAATGTGAAACCTAAATTAATGTTTTTTATGTAATAATTGTAAATCTTAAATTATTCAAAATTGAGTCAAATTAATTGAAAGTTGTTTTCAATTAAAACAAAATTAAAGTAATTTATTTTAAGAGAATGGTCTTTGTTGTATCTGAAAAATAAGGTAAATTTTAACGTAGAAATAAAAATTTTAATGTCAAGATGAAAGTAAGAACATCATATTTTAATTATAAACAATAAAAATAAGTAAAATTCATATCATTGTAACCATAATTTATTGGAAATTCAAAATTGTTAATTGGGAAAACTAAAAAAAAATTAAACATAAAGAATGCTATGATTTAGAAAAACTATTTAATCTCCGTCAGAATTTGACAAAGCTCTATTCAGTTTGAGACCTGATAGAAGAAACATCATTGTTCGTCAAATAATAGTAAGAAGTTTAAAAAGTAATACTTAACCTCAATTACAATGTTCTTATAAAGCAACCAAACTAAAAGTAACGGACATTACTTGATAGTTAATAACTGAAAGTATTCAGTTGGTGTTGTTTATTATTATTAAGACAATTGTATAAACATAATTTGTATTGTATATAACCTAAAAAAAGTAAAAATATAAGAAAAAGGCAATAGTGCGATCAATACAAGTGAATTAACTTTACCTGCTATGGATGGACTCCAATACGAGAGTAAAAATTGGAATTTTTGAAATATTTAGGACAACTGAAATGTTGATAAATTTATTTGAAAATTTGTACTGTTAAGTAAGAAGAATTGGACTTTTACTTATTCCACAAGATACAACAAAGTCGTAACTGTTAATGATATATTTTTTATATAAAAATAACATTAGATTTTTATATTGTAAATATATTGTTTGAACCATATTTTTTAATTGAACTCATCCAGAGATTATTAGTCAGTTGCATCTCATATAATACATTCAAATTATACCGCGCATAATTATAAATTATAAATAAAACAATACTTTAATAAAATTTAAGGAGACTATACAATATATTCCAATTCATTTTCTAATGGTGAGTTCATATCTGAGGTATTGATAAATTAAGGACAATTCCATTTTTTTAATTATACATATATAAATGTAACTAAGGCATATCTGTTAAACATGAACAATTCATTAGGGGACACACCCTGTATATCAAATGTTATTTTATGTTAATGTCGATATAGCTTTATTTAATACATTGGTGTTATACGATAAGAAACTCGCAAACTTTAGAAATTGTGACTCATCGGTTAGTTAAGGCGGAACAGTGGCCTAAATATATGACTAAAAAAACGTTTAATAAATTTACAGACACGTTTTAAACATTATCATTTATTAATTGATAGGAAATATAGGAATCCTTGGAGTATAGCTACTTTCTCAACTTATATACTTGGACATTCTCATATCTGATGAGCAGTTTATGTGTATTTATTAACTTACTTCTCTTTAATTTATCTTTATTTATGTAGCTATACAGTGCGTACGTAGTGTCTCCTTAAAAGGTTTAAATGGTAATAGGTGTCAGCTAATTTGAAAGAGTTTTTAATTTTCCATTCAGCGGTATATAGATCAGATAAATTTGCTTTATTGGTTACACCAAAACACTAGTTAAAGAATTGAATTACATAATTTAAAAGTAATACTTATCATTTATCAAATGCTTAAACCGTTCTTCCCTGGCTTCTTGACAGAACAAAAATTCTATTTATTATAGCTTCCCTTACATATTGTCTTGTTTTTCTTGTAATTGAAGTACATGCTTCCGTTATCCGTTATCCTTAATTTTCTATCGATTCACACGGGCTTTGTTAAATTTTAGCCTTTTAAGATCTGGTGATCTTGGGTATCCTTTCACAGGTCTTGGGCGTCCTATTCTTCTTCCTTTATAAACAACATTTAAATAGTTTTTACTTTTATTGCGAAATGATCAGAGGCTTTATCTTGATGAAAATTAATACCATCCTAATTTCTTCTGGATTGTTTTCTACGATTTCTGCGAACTGACATTTGGAATGTTTTTTTATAATCAAAATGTTCTTCTTTCTATGTCACTTGTATATATATATATATATACTAGATTTATTTATATTCAGCGGTTGGGTACATCACACAATATTTATTTAAAAATGGAAATTTGGAAAATATCAAAAGTTCGTCCGATTCAGGTCGCATCTACTCAATACAAGATCTAATCCTCACCATCTTAGATTTTATGTAAATTTGGCACATGTATACTGTTGGTATAGTAAATCATTAATTACTAAGAAGTGTAAACTCGTTTCTGATTTACAGAGCTGTAAAGTTCTCATAACTTATGATATGGAAGCTTTCCTAATGAAAATATAATAATATAATTATATCAACAAAGAAATCCTTTTCTTTTTTTTAATAATAAAGCTATAATTCCATATTTATATTTTGTTTTGTAATTTACTGACTATTCATGAATGAATTTTAAAATTTTGAAATGCGTACTTTTTGAAAAAATTGAAATTAATATGTTAAATTAGGTTTTGAGAATTTTTTTGTCATCTTAACTGATACAATCATACAAAAGGAGGTAAAAAATGATATAAAAAGTGGTACCAACCTTAGGTCTCTATCTCAATTAAGAAAGTTTATTAAGTAATTGAAACGATTGCCGTTCTCTATTTTTAGCCTCATTTATGAGAATTTTACAGCTCTGTAAATAAAAATTGACATAAAATTTCAAGATTATCTGAGATGGTAGGATGAAAATGGTCTTTTTTTGATGAATTGACATGGAGTGACCATCCTATATAATCAGGTATTACTAATTTTATGATTATACATTTCTCCAAAACAAATTGATAGGAATTCATTTAAAGAAAGAGCAAACATTCGGTATCTCAGAACCATTATTTAATAATTTCAATCAAACTGAATGCAGTATATTATGTTCAAAGGTTTTAAGTCTCTCGAATGTTTAGTAACCTCTCGTACTTCATAAGGAAGTAATCTAGGTCTCTTATTATTTAGTATATTTATTACCAGAGCAGAAAGTTTTGATCTTGCTGTTATTTAAAGGTAATTTGAAAATATACACTGATATTAAATCTGAAGACGAATTTATTCAATAACCTGTTTCGTATCGAAGGATGATGTCCTATACCTTTTCTCATTTTTACTAATACAATGTAAGGTTATTCTCCTTAAAGAAATGCTTCATTAATTATTTTTACAAAATAAATAACATTAGAATAATAGATTATTCACATTTTCGGCAAAGAATAAAAAAGTGTCTGAACTTTTCAGTTACAAACTTCTTTCTTATGAATACCACATTTTCATAGGTTTTTACTTTTTTCTTATAGCTGTATTTTTCACTTTTCTTGCAGTTCTGATGTCTGACATTATTTCAAGATGCCTTTAACTAGCTCAGCTTTCCTGATTCTGATTCTTTATGACCTTGTCCATCTTTCTGTCTCTTATTACTTGTTTTCCATTATAATATATTGGTTCGTTAGGGTTCAGGTTACACTATCGATATATCTCACTTCTTCATTATTAATTTTTTATTTTTTTGTTCAAGTTCAAAAGGATAAAAAAATGCTTCTGAAAAGAAAGGCCAAAAACTATTATTAATATGGGACAAACAGTTAAAGTGCTGGGTTAAAAGTAAATAAATACATTTAATTTTATGGCCCATTCGAGCAAACAAAATGACGTAATATTTAATGTCTCTTTGTGTCTAATTGAATTAACCTGAGATCGTCTTTCTTGTAATTAAAGTGTATATTTTCTTTAATAATTTTATCGAATTAATTTACCTCTATTTAAATTCAACTCTCTAATAAGTAATACGGAACTTTTTGATGTAATGTGAATCCTAAAGTCAGAACGTTAATAGTTATAATGAATAAAAAAATAATAAAACAAAAAAAAGTAATTAAGTTTTTTTCGCATTGTTGAAATAATGAATATATAAATCTTTTGTCGACTTCTCTAACAGTAGTCATGGATGTTAGATGGGGTTTAATCTTTTAAAGATAATATTTATGATGAAAATCGTATTTTAAAAACCGAAATAGTCAAAATGAAGATTGTAGATTTTGAAGGCTTCAAATGCCTAAGAGATATAATTAAGAAATAGAGAAACACTAACATATCTTCTATAAGTGCGGCAATTTAAAATTGACGAGAAAGACAAAAGAAAACGGAGAACATCGTAAATAGTGTAAACTAAGAATTTTTACAGATAAACCCAAAATTAGTCATCAAGAGATCAATCGGCTTTTTCTCTTTCGGAAGTTTTTGAATTATTGGATTAAAGTGTTAGGAGTTATTCAATGTAATAATAGAAGGTATTTTAATACAAGAACCCACGTCCGAAAATTTTTCCTTAAGGCGCTACGGCCCTACGACGCTACGACAATTATGTTGCTTTATTCCCACAGATGTTTCATAAACAAAGGTCTTACATATCCCCCCAGAAAAAATTCAAAGTGTTAGTTCAAGTGACCTAGGGGGCAACTAAACTGAACCACCTCTGCCAATCCTTGTTCTCCGAACTGTTGATCAAAATACTGACAAACTTATAGAGAAAAGTGAGCAGGCCATCATCATATTGCAGCCAGATTAATATCGAACTTTTTGTGGAAATATACAAGATTTCCTCCAAAAAAATCGTGTAGTTAGGTCCGATTAAACGATCTGGCAGCAGGTACGGTCCAATCAAATAATGATTATCAACAATATCCGTCCGTAGGTAACCAATGACTTTAGGAAAATATTACTTATGAATTTTCTTTCTCCCAAATATTGCTATTTCTATTGTTGTTGAATATGCCATTCCTTGTGAAACTTGCCTCATCCGTCCGCAATACAAAACGTGAAAAATTGGAATACTCGATAAGCTGATAACGCAGCCGCTGACAAAACTGAACTCTTGATCGACAATCGGCTGCTGCTGAATTTTTGGAAATGATATGGATAAACTTCAGCTCCAACTCATTGAGGAACCACATCTTCAAATTGGATCATTCTTACTGTTCTTTTTACGCCAACATCTTGTATGTTAGTTTTAAACGTGCCAGTCTCGTTAAGTTGTTGATGAATAGAAATAAACTTTTTGTATCCAGGAAATTGCTTTACGGGATAGAGTTCTAGCTAACTAATTTGTTTATTCATATGCCACACGCCTATCTTCCAGTTCTTGATTAGTGTAGTTCTCCTTAAGGACCGAATACTTAGCGAAGTTTGTAAATGTTGCAGAATTATCGGGCCAATGCACAAAACAATAAATACTTTCTGTGTTCTATCTTGTCTACAATAAACAAAGGCAAATTATTTAAGATAAAGTGCGACATGATAGGTAGCAAAAAATTCAAAAAATTGGATATTTTGAACAATTGCTGTATTGTGATATATACAAAACAATTAAAATAAAATGACTAACACTCGATAAAACACATTTTTGCATATGTCTTAATTAGTCATACGGCTGTAGCACGATGGAAAATAACTTTTTTTTAAAATAAAAATTTTGCTTTATTATACAATTAAAACTTTAAAACGGATTATATATACAACTACGAATGATTTTTACTGACTAACTCTGCAGTGCAATTTGTCCATTTATAAGTTCCTTCTAACGTCTGAATAAGCACTTTACAAAAACAAGAGTTTATTGTTGGTGGATGACATAATTCGGGTGACATTTTCGGACATGGAACTTATATTCAAATATCTTCTATTATTGCAGTTTGACCCATAATTCTGAAACACCCTGTATATTAATATAATATTGTATTTGTGGTGTCTAAGTCAGTTTTTATTGGGCGTAAAACCACATTGACCCTATTAGCAATTAACTATGAACGAAGCATACATCGAATCCGTTATGTAGGCAACATTTCCAATAGAATAAAACATAATATGATAGAAATGTTTTAATAGGTAAAATTAAAAGCAAATTTATTAACATTTATTTGAGAATATTTTCTGTCTTACAATTTAATAAAATTATGTTAATGTATTCTATAATACATAAAGATCCCACTAATGTTAAAAATATAACGACGAATAATTTTGAGCATTCTGCATTGAAAAGGAGGTTCTCGATTTTTTTGCTTTCTCTAGTTTGATTTATCGAATTTTAATAAAACTTATATCAGAGTCAAGTATGAGCTTCAAAAAATATTTAATATAATAAAAGAAACGTAATTTTCAAAGCAAAAAAAATAGAGTCGATCATTCTACATATTACTGCTGCATATTTCATAATATATGTGTATTTTTAAGTTAAGCTAAAAAATAATTTAATAATAAAAATAAAAATAATTAAAATCAAGAGGTAAAACTGGAGAAAGCTAGAAAGTTGCATTTGATTATATAAATATAGAGGTGTGATGTGTGCCGTAATTTATTTTTTGAGCAATATATTTATATATATATATATATATATATATATATATATATATATTTATATATATATTTTAATGTCACCAGATGTACGTTTTTACATTATATTTTTTAGTAAACATTTATTATGAATTTGCCAAAAACAAAATATTCGTAACGAAGTCAAATTGCCAAAAGTTTTCTCAAAGTGCGAAGTAAAAATCTCCATTTTTATAATGTATATTTTTAAAGAAAGAAAATTAAAAATAATCCTACATATCATAGAGTAGGGAAAAATATCATGAGTGTCTCTGAACATTATTCCATATTTTAACAACTTTTAAAAGTGTTAAGATAAAAACAAACGGTTTTCACGTACACAAGTTTAACACAAGTTTTATCGGTATAATGCCAAGACGGTCATAGACAGGAGAGGGCTGTTTTACTAGGTTTTCATAACTCTTGAATAATAATCTTTTATTTTGATAGAACATTTGCAAACTATATATTTTTGAAAAGTTGAAGAATTGTTCAGAAGTTGTAAGAATAAAAAGTGTGTTTCATCTGAAAAAAATTATTATTTTAACTAAACACAGGACAATTTTTAAAACCACATAAGTGTTGCATCATTTTCTAAAGGCCGGAATAAAGCTTCTGGCTAAATTAAACATTTCAGTGAAAAGTTACCATCTCAGTCATTTAAAAAGTCATAAGCTGTTAAAATCTGAAAAAATATAATGGAACTTCCGGTATTAATTAGTTTTGAAGTTACGCTTAGCATCAACACAAATTTTCTTATTATTATTATTTGTCACATCAAACAGCTTCCATTTGAATAAATTGAATAATTATTATTACTATTATGCAAACATTTAAGCAAGTATTAACCTCTAATATTTACAGTTATTTTATTCTTTACAGGTATCAAATATGATAAATGCTTCTTGCATTATTGACATTTTTTCTTTGTAACTAATCAACTCTTTAAACTTTTCGAGATAACACAAATATTTGTATATATAACTTTTTCTTGTAAACGTCTAATCTCTGCTATCGTAACATTTATTTACTCCTTCGTAAAACGCTTTCATTATTAATTACATACCAGTTACCTTAGTCTTGAATTATGCCATCTGTAAAGTAACTGTAACTCTAGCCGAAAATTTAGTGATGATAAGGAGGCGTTTTAATGAATGACTATTAGCTTTTATTAATGACGGTATTGATACAGAGTACTGTATTATACCGTAGGAGATTATTCAAATCAGTTTTAAGGTAACTACTATTTGAGAGCCCACGCCATACGTACTTGGCGGTATTATATACTTTAATAGGTTAAATTGGTCTATTAGAATTATTCTAATGGAGTTTACGCTTATAAACCTCTTAACTTGTTAGATATTTATATCTTATAATTTTTGCTGTTCCTGTTTTGCTAGTGCCAATATTATTTAATATCAATTACAAATATCTGACAGAACGTTTTCAAATTTAATCATTTTAGTAATGAAATTGTTTCTATTTTGAATGCGAGTTTATTTAATGCTTCTTAGCTTTGTAAACAATCCATTAATTAGGGATTTAATCGAATAGTGAAAATCTGTAATGTTCGTTTGCAAGAGAATTATTATCCACTAAAATGGCTTAAATATATAGTTGAGCCTCATTACGAAAAACTTTGGTTGTATATTTTTGTAAAAACATTTTTTTTACCAGTTAATGTTGCACTGTTAATTCCGTCTAGTACAATCATTCCCAAAGTGGTTTATATCTACCCTTAGGGGTTCAGTACGAACTGTAAGCAGTCTATGGCAGCTAAAACAAATATTGGGGTGCATGAAATGTAAATGGATCCCGTTTAAGCAGGTCGTGACCGAAATTTAGGCTTTGCTTAAATGAAATAAGTTACGTAGCACACATAGTAAGTACATATGTACATAATAGTTATGTATTTTATTAGTGGGATAAGGGACGAAGGAATTACCCCAGTCGATAACAGCAGTATGTTAATAGTTCTTATTACACGAATTAAAATGCAACGTTTTATCTACGACTGCCAAGAATTATCAAAATTAAAAATCAAAGCAGCGATTCTGTAACAGCAATTATTTATTGATATGTCAATCTGACCATTTATTACAAACAACATAAAATTTTTTAATTTCTCTTAGTTTCCAGAAATCTCGCTAATATGAGTCTGAATCTGAAAGCAGATATTGCAACGAAAGCAATTTCATTACTCATTCGGGTTACGGACGTTTCATCCAATGATGTAAGGGAAAAAAGTAAAAAATTAAACGAATGAGAAGGTTTTACTAACTTATTTCGAGAATTATCAAACAGCAATCGCCATAGTAATTTGGAAATTATTGGCTCTTCAACAGAACAATCTTCATCTAGATTGAACTTACCAATATTCATAAATGATTTTATTAATAAATAATTACATTTTGGTTCTGATTTCATTGACTAACTGAGTTAGAAAATGTAATATTAATAAATAATTACATTTTGGTTCTGATTTCATTGACTAACTGAGTTAGAAAATGTAATCTAACTTAGATAATAGTGTTTTCGTACCTAAGTCAAATACATTTGATGATAGATTTTTATCCAGGCAGTCGTAGATATATTTTCTTATAAGAAACTTATAAATTACGTATGATGTAAGGTAATTCGTGATGAATTAATTACATTTTGTTTGGATACATCTGAGAAAAGTAAGTAAATTATTTTTTATAATTTTCTTCTGTAGTTCCTCCAATTGTATAATTACGCCAATTATAACTTTACTTACTTACTTTAATATTCAAGTCAACCACAATTATACGAATTTTTTTTAATCCGTCTGCATATCAAGGGCATTCAATGGGGATTCGGCACTGGGTCTGATTTTTGAATCATTATCGAAATTAAAGAGGAAAAATATCAATTTTATTCGATATGAATAAATTACAACTACGGTTAAATAAAAGTGGTGTCTCATATTGTTTAACATCTATGGCGTGAAAAATCTAATGGTGTTGGTAATACTTATCTTGAGATATTCCCGCAAGGAAAAATCTAGGGGATTAACGTCTGGTGAACGCGCTGGCTATTCTAGCTGTTCTCGCCTTCCAATCAAATTATTTGGAACGATAAGGTCAAGGTGTACATATTTATTTTGCGATGTCTTATTTATATAATTATATAATAGTTATATTTTTCCCCACGTTGGGGTCGACATGTATGATGATGTATGAACTTTTTCTTGATATTTTTTTTTAAATGTATGAAGGTAGCGCCATGAATTGTTATGATTAATTATTATAAAGTCAATATTCGTTGGGCACTGACTTTTAATTATTGAATTTAATTATATGTTGCCATCTATAATTCAATACTGTTAATATTTGAATAATTGGAGAGTTCATGCTCTTTTGCTCAGGGAGGTTCAAAAGATTGGACAAATTGACTGAAATGTCCTGTCAGTGTCACCAGTGATTAACAGTAAACAAATCTATACGATAATCGATGTTTTTTAATTTTAAATGTGTGTAAACTGCGTGAAATGTCAAAGTGGATGCTCGAAGGTAAGTAAATGAAAATTTCAAATACAATTTAAAAGTTATACCACAATTGTCAACCAAGCTTATTACTAACCTCTCAAGAATGGTTGCATCCTTTAAGCTAACTTAATTCAACTAAAACTCAAAATCTTGCCACATAACATTTTTAATCAACTTGACAACTAGTTTCGACCTACAAGGTCATCATCAGGTCATAAAATATTTTAAGGGATATAATAAAGTTCAAATATAAAATTAACATCAGAGAAATTAATATTAATTTTGACTTATTGTTAAGTTTATTAATCGCCGCTTATTAGTGTTAATTCATTGTATTTTAATTTTTAATATTACTTCAAACTGCAGTCTCTGATGTTAATTTCATATTTGAAATTTATTAAATTATTTTGTGACCATTGTGATCATTATAAAGTTCAAAAAAAATTATGATGAATTTAAATTATGTCTCTGTTAATAAAGTGGCTTGCTTGACAGTAGCCAATCCATGTAAATAATTTCAAAAAAAGTTCTGAAAATTATTCATCAGTTGTTTATGTTAAAATTAGATTTTTGTATTCACAATTTATTTTGATAAAATTTAACTTTACTAACAATTTTTTTTTATTTTAGATTTTAACAGCTTGTTTTGGCAACGATAGAAACTGGAATGGGGGACTGTCGATCCGCAAAGCTATTTAGAGTAAAAATTAAAATTTTAAATTCACTCTATCGGGTCATAATAACAAAATTACCCTCTACTGGGTATTAAAATTTCTCTTAACCAATTCCAAAATTGTGAGATAAATTAAGTTTTCGTATACAAAACGTGAGTATAACAACATTTATTATTTCCCTGAAAATTTTGGATAGCTATTTTATGGCTATATCTCAATCGAAATAGTTTTTTTGAATAATTCGTAAGGTTTAACATTATTTTTCTTAGTTTACCATTGAATTTAATATTGAAAATTTTCTGAGTGATATTGTCATCAACATTGTCACACAAATTATGGTATATCTTTTTTAATCAGGGCCAGACAACTCTTGTGTATTTCTATAATTTATCTACAGTCTTCATTATACAATTTGTTCAAATTTACTTTTCCCTTCAGACTTGTTTTTGCCCGCTATTAAATGTAAAACTTGACATGATCTATTCCTTCTGAACACTAGTATATGGTCATTCAAGAGTTGTATTCTTGGTGTTTTTATCTCTATACATTTATAATGTCCCTTGGCTTATATTCTATTAATATTTAGTCTTTCCTACTCTTATTTAATAAATAATTGAAATTTCTCTTTATTTTTTTAGGTACTCCATCAAGAAAATATATCTTTGTCAAGATACTACCCGAACTCTAACACTCATCGTTGGTTATTTAATCTCTTTATGATTCTAGTTATAGTGCTATTAGTTGATACTTAACAATAACAATATATATATATATATATATATATATATAGAATTAGGGTTTTACACCTAGAATCAATTTTGAATGTTATTAAGTAGTTGAACTTTTGTCTACAGATAACTGATATTAAACATGGCAAAATCTAAAAAGAAATTTAGACAGTACAGTGGTAATTATTTGAAATTGGCCTCATTCCAATATTGTCCAATAAACGATTGCGTATATGTCTTTTATTCAACAAAATTTTGAGCGATTACGACGCTATTGAAACCACCAAAACTAGAGAAGGAGCTGAGAAGATGTCACTTCCATAAAATAGGTAAAGATTTGAAATAACTTCAAATACTTAAAGAAAAACAAGAGAAGTATGATGAATATTATACTCGCTATGACGTCACAAAGATACGATGATGGTTTACGGGCCTCTTGCAGAATCGTAGCAAAGTCTGGAAAATCTACACAAACCTGCATAACATTGACTCTAAAAAATTCCTTTGAACAACACTTCAAAGATGTAATGATGAAATAAATTATGATATTGAAAGTTTCTTCCGTAATTATTTGCAAATCACCCATTTATTATATCTGGAGATCGTAGCCTTCCACGGCCAGAATGAATCTGAGAATTATTATATCCGGAGGACCGTGTCATTTTTGAGATATTTCTCAACGTTTCGCCGTCTGTTATAAGCGTCTTCTTTAGAAGGGAAGGTGTGCACGATAATTCAACTACTCAACGTAGCCACAGGCGAAACACACTTGGGGTGAGATATACAAAAAAATTCTGCCAGTAGTTAGAAGGAAAATGTATTATAGAGGTTCACGTTTAATCTAATCAAGCTAAATATCTCAAAATAACTTTTATCGAATTAATTTATTAAAGGTCTTTTTCTGTTTAACCAGTGGAAATATGTGTTCTTTGATTCATTGTCTCCAATTTGGCTAAAATAAATTGATAATTCTGATGTGCTGACCACGTAACATTTCTGGAAATGCAGAAACTAGCACTAATTACCAGTATAACCCATATTTCATGAAATATCCAATATTGATTACCCAGAATATGATCAATCATATCTTGATTAATTCATTATTTGCTTCCATATCTTGTAACTTTTTTAATACTGCAATTATATTTGTAAACATTATTACTAAAATATGGCACAATTATTTGTTATTAGTAATTTTACAAAATGCAATGGCACCAGAAAAATATCTTATAAAAAGTATTTATTGCATGATTAAATGATCCGGAAGCATTTAGTAATATCTCGAATCTAATGAACTTGAGAGCTTTAATCCTTTTTTCAAACAATATTCTTTTTTTAAATCGTGACATCGTGCTGGCCATTCCAACTAACCGTTTAATATAAATTCTTCAAACTAATGCAAATATATTTTATTATTTAAAATCTGCCCTCTAAACTCACTTTAAGATTGTATCTGCTTTTTTAATACCAGAACAAGCCAATAAATGAAAAACGAATTGTTTTATCCGGCTTATATCGGAAAAGAGAAGGACAGGAAGACTGCTGTCATCAACTATGATTGCCGATACATCTAGTTGAGTAAATAATCCTATCAGAAGGCCCTAGTTAGAGAGTATTTTGTAATTGGAGAAGGAGGTAATTAACTCATATGTCGGGTTCGGTTTTAACCGAAGGGGGGAGCGGGCTGTTGCTTTCGCATTTCGACTCAAACAAGTTGTAAGTGTACCGCAAACTTGGTTAATTTTGTTGTGGGGACTTTGTTACTAATTAGTTATTGTTATAATGAGATGGTTGACGAAAGTGATACAAGAGTGAAGATGTGTTCTATTAATACACCAAAAATGTATTCACATTTGTAATAATCAAAATGAGAAGACAATTGGACAAAACAGGATTTTACATTTAAAGATGTGATAATATACAAGACGATTACATTGAACCTCGTTCGTGTACCATTTTGGAAAAACTTCCTAGCCCAAAAAAAATATTTATTTTTCTAAACTCTAAATTTTTTTGTATCATATAAATTCCTTATATAATAATTTTATACAATACAATTTTTTAAAAGCTACATATAAATCCCATTTCATCTTAAGCAGTGAACTGAAAACTGGAGCTGTCTCATTTAATATTCAATAAAAATAGAATTGGGAATGCGTATATGCTAATTAGTTTAAACAGGTAATGCAATTAATGTAATTAAAATAAATGTAATAGCACCTCTGCGAAGGCCTTTAATAATGTAATCATTTATTTCCAACAGGGATTACGTCTTCTTCTTTTATTTTAATTTGAAATTTTGCCGGCAAAGAACGATTTACTGTTCCATAAATAAAGCGCAGACCTGTGTGAGAATTTATTTTCTCTCTTCTAAATCTACTGGAATTGTTTTTTAAGAAGGAACGTTTTTTGGTTTCACGTCTCGTTTATTTTTGTTTGATTTAAAAGTCAACAATGAAAGTAATTAATACTGAAAACATGAGTGAGGCCAGAACAAACATTCGATATTTGCTCTAGTTTTCTTAGTAAATATAGAAAATAATATAATTTTCGTAAACTGGTTAAAATCACCACTTTGTTCACAAACAAGTTATTCAAATTAAGTCTTAAACCAATTGAAGTACTAAATTGACCATGTACGAGTTTTATTATTGAAGATCCGTTCAACGTTAGTTATTGATGTCACAGACAATTCAATCGATTGTTATATATGACTTTCAAGCCTTAATACAATTTAATTTAGATTAAGATAACGAACAAAACGCAACGTAGACGGTTTCACTAATGTCAATTAGGATAGGGCAAGACTTTGTCAATTTGTGTCAATTAAGAAATAATCTCAGAGGATGACATGGAGATTTCCTGTAAATCCCATAAAAGTGGATTGAAGAGTTTATGGTTTTGTTTTTGATCTATTAAATTGAGAACAAAAGGGTGCATGCAATTAATCTCGCAGTTTGTTTGATAGTGAAAGAAAGAAATATACATACAATAGGTCACGTGGGTCAACTACTGATCGATAGACGAGATTTAAACCAAGAATCGGTTAGTTGCTACTTATAAAATTTAACGACTGCCTCTTTATTCTGGAATGAAACAAAGAAGATTAAAAACTGAAACTTCAATTTTGTCTCTCAGTAAAGATATGAGATTTTGGATGTGAGAAAATAATCTTCCTAAAAAAACATTAATCAAGCACGAACACAGTAGATTTACATCGAAAACATTTAATACGTTTCTATTCGGTGACGTAACAAAATATATTTTTCAATACCCTTATAGATACTGCAAATGGTAAAAACAGTTGAATCAGGATCATCATTCCTATTCAAATAATATTTCTTGTTTTATAAAGGTTCAGAAATAAAATGTATATACCTTAAGCAGAAATTTAAAGGAGTAAAAGAATACGACGAATAATATAACGACCAGTTCAGCAAGAGAGAGCGCAATAATGTGTCTCCTTCTTTAACCACATTCTCGCGAACTCCGCTGTGCTAGAGGTACGATCACGAGTGCCGAAACGTTACTATCAAATTGACTGGAACGATATTCAACAACTCCGATATGCCGACGTCAAGGTATTAGAGAGGAAATTGTAATACGTTCTTGCTTCTTCATAATGCGTTCTCTTATGCTCGCATAAATTCCTATAGGTACATAAATATTATTTCTGAACCTGTATATGTTCGCTTGTCTTGGGTAAATATACTAATATAGTTCCTTAAAGTTTTAAGCAAAAATGAAAGTTGGTAATCCTATTCATCAAGATTATGTGGTCTAGTATCAAGTGCAGATTTGTCATACGTTCTGTTGCTAAAGTTTGTTGAATGATTGTTTTCTCAGGTGCTGTGAATTTTTGTCAACTTTTGTTCTGTAGGAAGTGTAGTCGGAAGTCTGTTTTGACTTCATTCGTGCATCCATTTATTTAATTATAATTTTCTTTCTTCTATACGTACTCTTTAAACAAATTAATTTTGCACTCATTTAATCTTATGTTTGTGTGCGTTCCTATTACTATAAGTCCCTGCTAAATCATTGTTAAAGGTCAAAAAAAACCTTTCAACACTCAATTAAACCTGGCTTCATCTGAGAGGAACCCGCTACCCGGCAAGTTAACAAACTTCTCGAAACATGTGATTACTTCCTCAACTAGAAAAACGTGTTTCACCGATTAATAATCTCAGAATCGTCAAATCACACGTCTGAAAAACGCTTTCTAACAGAGGATATTATTTACTTCGCCAACTATCTCATTATCACTTTAGTTGTTGGGCGTGTAATCTTTTAATGAAACGCCAAGGTTCGGTATCATTTGCTAAAGTTCAATCATGCATGCGTTTTATACACAGTTTTTATGGTAGGTCTAAAAAGAAGAGTTTTCTTCACGAAAGTGTACAGGGATATGCATGGCGTGTCTAATAGAAGTTTGTAACATCGTTGATAGCCAGTTATCTCAGTAATTTATTGAATTGAAAGTTTTCAGATTTGGAAACTTAATTATAATTGACGTTTATACTTCATTTAATCATTAGCTTTCAGTTACAATTAAGGTCCATATCATTAAAAATATTTATACTGACAATAAAGTTTTTTATTATTTTTTTTAATGGGCCAAACAATTATTGATGATTACTTAGACATTATTCTTTATTGAATTAACTGTTTCAATGTTTTCATTGTGGAGTTTATCCATAATAAATATAAAAAAGATGAATTATACTTATCTTGAATTTCCAAAGCTATTTTTTCAATATCTTTCTCTAACCAGGTTTTGCTAAATCGCATTTTCCAAATGAAATCTTGAACTAACCTTGAACAACTGAAAATCATATTTAGAATGTGAGGAGAATTTTACAAGCTAAACATTACAAAAGAGTTAAATTAAAAATAACGCAGATTAAAATAAAGGAGAGTGAAAATGGTTTTAAAAAGATTAACTAGTAGGATATGCATCTAAAAACATAAGGGTAGAAATAATTTAAAAACACTTTAGGATACAAAGAGTAAAAAATAATAAGAGAATAATATAATCATAATGATTGTTTGTACCTTTACTTTGTTGAATCTTAAAATTCCATGGTATTCTAAAGCTCTTTAAATATTCATTTAGAATTGATAACAATGAGTAAGAGGCAAGGAACGTTCTGAAAATCAAAACAAATAACTAATATTTTCATTTTGAGACAATTAATAGTAATAAAAATCTAACATATAACCTTTATTGACCTAAAATCAACCATTGTCTTCATAAATAAGGAAGAAATATGGAAAATTATTAGGTGGCACAAAATATATAAAAATAAGTCAATAATAAATAATCTAAAGAATATAAAATTATATATATTCTTTTAAGAAGAAAAGCAATGAAGAACTTGTAGTCCAGTACACAAGAGAGAAAGTATGAACAAAATGAACGAGACAAAAAGGGAAAGAAATTGAAAAAGTGGATAGAAGATACTTTTTAATTAGGTAATGCATCGTCACATAAAAAGGCACATTAGAGAAGAAGAAAAGTAATAAAATAATAAGACATGGATTTTTACACCAAAAACTTTCTTATCTTCAATAATTTTATAAATAATGTCAATTTTATCTATGTCTTTAGTTTGAAAATTGAAAGATGACATTGAATGATGTGGCACCGCCACTGTGAAAAGGCGTCATGAACTCATTGAAGAGAAAGAGAAATATATGCATTGACGGTCAGTAGGTGGGCACGGGCATCAGCAGGCCACCCGTGATTTCCATTCACACCCCGAGATTTCTGATCGCGAGTCGTTCACCTTACACTTACACTGTAACGTTTTCAAATTAAAGACGACCATACACGAGGCAGATTAAGATTACGAAGATTCAATTAAATTTTTTTTTTCAACTCCGGAATTGTTGGAAACACCTTTAGTCAACTTCTGTATTTTAAGATATTTCTAACTGTGGTTCCTACTGAATCGAATGTCTTTTCAAGAACAATGAGTGCTAATTGTTATTAATTATATGGGGCTTTTAGAATAATTATGTTATGGTGAGTGTACTGTGGAAATATTTGAAATAAGAAGGCTGCTGCTTTAATTTCGGAATAGAAGTAATCAAAAGCATTTAGAATTTAAATGGTTCCTCTACTTTTTTTTTCAAAATATTGCAAGTTGTCATAACATTGTTTCCAATTTGAAGATGGCATGCTAATCACGGCGTTTTCAAAAGCTCAAACTATATCTTCTGGGCTTAAAAAATGATTTGATTTTGGAAATGTATGAAAGTCCTTTGGGTTTAGATCAGGGCTGTATGGAGGGTGGGTCATTAATTCCACCTTTTGTGTGGTTAAATCATCAACTGTTGCTCTGTGAGGTGGCTTGCATTGTCCTGATGAGGCGTCTTCTAAAGATTTTTTGCATTTCAGAGAAAACTTCTTGTAAAGAAATCGTTGTGTACCACTCAGCAGTCACTGTTATTCGATTTTCTAAAGGGATAGTAGCGACATGCTTAGTTGTCAACACAAAACTAGCAATCATTTGTTTCGAAACGCTCCAAGTAACTTTTATTGGATTTGCTTTATTTATAACACCCAAACAATGGATTATTGTTTTATTTCAGGTTCATAAGAATATATCAACTTCTATAATCATTAACGATATCGTAGACCAAATTATAAATAAAAATATTTTAAGTGATCATATAACAATAAAGTTTGAGGTTAGGTTGGTATGTGAACCTATATCCGATATTTCGAAATTAGGGAGGCAATATTTTTCAAAGTTTCCAGTAACTCTATACATTGCTAAAAATCAGGTAAGCGAGTGTGTGAATGAATTGATATGCCCGCATCTTTTCTAATCCAATTGAAAAGAAAAAATGTATAAGCTCAAGACATCTGTTGAACAATGAAAATTTCATTCAAGTTTTTTAGCAAATTATTTCCACTAAACCCAGTATGTACAAATTCGAGAAATAACAAGCTCTTTCAAATCTGCAAAAATATACAGGGTGTCCCATTTAAATTAAAAAAGTTGAGGGTATTTCCGGTTAAACGGAAGTATATTATTAACAAAAAAATGTACATCAGGTGGATTTTGGCCCATTGCACTTACCTACAAAATTTCATAAATATCGTTCGTTTCGTTTTAAAGATATTTACTTGGTTCCACACTTTATCCCAACCCTGTACAACAAATTGTGAATTGTAAATTCAATATATTCAACATACATTTCCTTGGATCTTTGGAATTTAGAAAAAAAAATATCCAATATCGCTCTTTATTCTGAACACTTCTATTAGACTTTGGTCGTCCCGAACACTCAACATTTTTTTTGCTTCTTTAAATTTCATGATTTTTAAATAATTATTTTAATAGTCAAGGGACATATTCATCCAAAATACTTTAATGCTTTAAAATAAAAATTGTAGCATCCCTTAAAAAATGTGAATTCTTCTTTGAAATATGTATTTATTTAGTTTTTTGTTCTTGAAGATGAATTCTTTTATTATCATTGGCCCTTTTTTCGTGTATGGGCAGCTAATTCTTCTCATACTTTTCTTGTAGTTCTTGGGCGTCTTCGACATAACAGACTTTTCATCCGTCAGAACTGAACTCGGCGTCCGTCCTCGAACGAGTCTTGGGCCGTTTCGTTGTTGAATTTTCGAATTAGCTACTCCTTGTTTGGAATTATCGTTATGGAGTAACCCAGTAGTTGACTGCTGGACATTTTTTTATGTAAATTTCCGTTTGTTCTTCCAGAAAACACAAAGAAATTGTCGGCAGGGTTATGTCTACGAAAACTGGTAAATGCTCTGAGATTTTTGTCAGTTTTCATGAGGGAATGGTTTGGTTGTTGATATTGCTTGAGTTGTTTTCTTAAGAATAAGACAGTAGGAGGGATTTAATGCCGATGAAAAAATAATAGACAAGAGGCGTTATTGGAGGTTTTGAGGTTAAAAATAATGTTCGAGCTATAATACCACTAAAAATGTTTTACTTAATATGTTGCAAAATATTTAATAGAAGTATACTCTAACAATTAATAATAACTTTTTTATTTGAAAATTATTTGTGTTACGCCATATAGAGAAGATCTATAAACTACAGCTGAGTTGTAGATATGTTTTATATAAAAATGTCCTTTTAGTCTTTAATAGCTAGATAATAACCTGTTTTTATGTACACTGCTGTAATCATTTGTTATAGTTTTTATGTGATCCAAGAATACTTTTAATCTATGGAATTTCGGATATTTTGTCGGTATGTTTAATTCAATTTCGATACTAATTAAATTGCCATTTTATATTACTAATTAAACGATTAAAACGAGAATGGGAAGCCCGTTAGCCGGAAACATAGTTACGTAATTAATACAAAATTCTAGAAGCTCACAGCGTGTTTTGGCCTTTTATTATTCAAACTGGTACTTTTATTCCATGGATTGCCTTTGGTACTAAATTGTTTAAGGCTGAATGCAATCTGATCAGTATATCTATCGTAGAGTATATGTCTGTAATTTATATTAGCAATTATTTGTTTTGTTCAAAAAAATAGTTTCTGCCAAGTTACGTTGAAGATCTGTTGGAGATACCGAAAAGAATTGATGATGCTTCTAAGAACATTAGTCCAGATTCTTTTGACCGAATGAGCACAGGTACATGCATCTCAATACATTATTGTGTCAGACATCATTTGAATAATACAGGGTGGGGCGAAGGAACCAACTGTTTTTAGATTGGGAAAGGATTAGAAAAGGGAGGGGTGTGCGGTCCGTTCCTTGATTCAAACCATTTCACTTTCAGTTGCGACCATGGAACTATGGACATGTTCGAGAAGACAAGAAAAGTACATTAATTCGAGTAAATTGTCACTTGTATTCACGTTAAATTCTAATTTTATCTTGTAAAATAGCAGTTGGGAATTATAAATAGGACAAACGTTACAGAACTTTAGGAAATGAACCATTTTTGCAGATAAACCTAAACTTTTTAGGAGTATTTAAAAAGTTAACCAATACCAATATTTTTTCTACAGTATTAAGACTCTTGATCTTGGTCTATTTTGTGAGAATGACTTGCACCTTAAAGTAGTGTCCTTTCAGCAAGAATAGGAATTCCTCTGATCTCAAGAAGCTCTTAGGCACAACGGGCGACAGCTTATTTTCTGTCTATGTGTTGCAGAGTGCATTTCGTAAAGTACCCTTTGCAATTCTTACTACGAAGCTTTCGTCTTGTTATCGTGTTCTAATGGGTTTCATTAGTTGTGCGCATTTTTGAGGCATTCCCACTCCTGTGGACAGTACCTTTATGCCACCTTAGTGAAATCAGGCTGTCATAAAGTAATTTCCATTGCTCAATTTAAGTGCAAACCTTAGTTTTGCTAAAAAATTGAAATATTAGAATATTTGAATTATTAGTGCGAACGTTGGAGCAGATGATAAATCTTCTTCTTATGACATTAATCCAAGCTGGGAGCATACGTAACAGTATTCCAAGCAGTAACTTACGCTATTAGCAGTAGAGAGAGTATTAGGAGGTGATATTCACATAACAAAGCACACTTCTTTTGATAGCCATCTTAAAGCAGTAGTAAGCGACAATATTAAATCACAGTTTATCTGGGGTTGCCTACAAACCTTTATCATCTTGTGCCCTAACAAAGTGTAACTAGAGCAGCACAAAATAAAGGAATTATAGCAATGAAAAATTAGAATTTCTTTTTTATTAATCTAACAATGGATAGTTCCATATAACCATCGTTCATTCTGGACAAATATCTCGAGGCTTAAATTTAAGAAAAATATATCAAAAATCGCTATGAATCTACCAGATGAAATAGTCTCTAACATTTACTTCGAATGTGTAGTTTATGTCTAGTGAAGTTAGAGACTGATTGAGCCATATCTCCAGAGAAAATTTCATGAAGAGGCTAAGTCATGTTGTAAGTGTAATAAAGTACAATAAGCTTAAGCATTAAATTTTGGTGATAATTTAAGTATCTATCATTCCAATATAATTTAGAACATACCTGATTACTAGTTCAATATATACATGTCTAGAGGATGTAAAGTAGTCTTTATTCAACGAATTTCAAAGAAGTCTCTTTTAATATTAAAGCATGAGTCTTATTAGTGAACTAGTCTATCGATTCTCTGCTAGTAAAACTTATGCAGCTGTTTGCGGAACCATTTTCTAACAGCAATCTCTACTTCGGCGTTCGAATTAAACTGCCGAACCTTCGATGATTATTTTAATCGACCAAATGCAAAAAATCCATGGAGACAAGTCCGGACTGTCAGCTGGATGTTGTAAAGTTCTCATTTCATATGTCCAAGTAGCTCTTAAATCGTTTGAGGTACATAGGAGTAAGCATTACTGTGCAGAAGAATGACACAATTAGTAAGCATCCCGGGACGTTTATTCTTGATGCTCATTATTATACTTTTTAAAGAGACTGCATAATACTGAGTGACTTGTCCCGATGCAATTTTTATGTATTTGTCCGATGAAAGCAACCATTGAAATTACAACCGTTCAATTCGGACGCTGAGGTAGAGATTGCTGTGAGAGAATGTTTCCGCAGACTTGTGTTTGGAATGCAAAAGGTATAGAGTCCAAGCTACATCATCCAACAAGATCTATTAGTAGAACATTTCATCTTTTAAATTTTATCCGTAAGATTTGAAAACCTATGGACTAGGGCAGTTGAAGAAAAAGTATTTTATTATACGGCAATTTGGTAAAAATAGTGAGCTAAACTCTTGCATTGGGCCTTAATTAAATAGCGGGAGGCGATACGAACATTAACATATTGTTTCCATGTTTTACCATGTCTTCTGTTTCCATAAATTACCACCCAGCGCATTGTTGAGAAAATTGAATATTGGATGGCTAATTTCGTTGAATCAAAAAATAATTACTCTCTCTCCATCGGAATTATTCTATTTATTACTGTCGTGTAACGAATATTGAATACCGAATCGGATGAAATTGCATAATGTGTCAAAAGCATATGTGACATGTTTCAGCGTAGGTATTGTTAGTTTCTGGAAAAATTGATAAAAATTTAATTGAGAGTAATATTAATTTATTTGATTTCACAAAGTTTAATGCTATGTATTTCATTTTGTAATTAAGATATAAAAATGCTTTAAAATGTGACTTACCTCTTGAAAAATAGTATTATTTCATTACAAGTGCAGAAACCTATTATGTTATAAGTAGAAAATCTTTGAAATCTATCCGTAATTGATCTATTATATCATGATTTACTCATTTTTTTATTCTGTTTGATTATTATATAATTGCATTTACTCAGGCTCTTAGTATTCTCGTAGTTGCGGTCTAAGACACTGTTTCAAGTTCCTAATGGAACGCTCAATTAGAATAATTTCGAATTCCATAATCAGCATCACAATACAAAAGCCAATAATAGCAGTCTAATTAGTCTTCTGGTATAGTTAATAAAGACGATAGTCTTAGTGATACTCAGGAAATATTTCAAATTTAATCAATTATACAGCATACTTGTTCTTGAAAATGCTGGCAACATGACTTTAGAAGAACACTGGTTAGTAACAAATTATTTCAAAATGGTTCTTATTCAATATTTAACGCTCTGTTTAACATTAAACTATATAACACTGATAAGATTTCATTGTTAACAAATGATGACCTGAATTTCTTGGTTTCAGATCAAATACTTTGTGTATACTTCATTCTTGAGTGATACACTTTATTATTATTACATTCGGGAAATCCTCAATTACTGTATAATATTTCTAAATAATATATTTGATAATATTATCAATTCATTTCAAGTTATGATCAATATTTTACACACACAATTTGAAGATAACATTTCCCAATCGTCTGTGTTGAGATAACTAGCGAAGTACCTTTGGCACATATAAAAATATTTGGTCTAAAACGAATATAATTGAATAATTTACATCTTTTCAGAAATGTTATTACAGTCAATCAAAAGAAAAATAGCGTTTTGCTGTACGAGTGTTTTTAAAATTTTTCTGATACCCTCGAGTCTATAAGTTATAAAACTAATAATTATTGATTGATATGAGGTTCTAATTGCATGCTGCAGGCTATAAGAATTTGCTTGATAAAACCTCCGGTTTTTTAGATTATTTCTTTAAATTAAGGTACTACTTTACTTTTTCTTATTTTATGTATCTAAGCTTTCCCAATGAAGGAAATATTAATGAAGAAAAATTTGAAGCTAAAATAAAAGTTTTGGAATTCATAAAATAAATTATGAAAACGAACGTAGTCAAAGAATATTTTTAACTAATTTTTTATTTCCTGTTTAAACTTACACATTATGAATTTAACTTCTAAAATTGACAACACTATTTTAAAAATGAAATCAATAGAGGCCAAGAAGTATCTTATGATAATTAAGGAAAAATTCACAACGATAAAACTAAATAAATCTATTTACTTATTGTGATTTAGTTTCCTGAATTCCTGCTCCATTTGCAGTTTTTCTTTTTATCTTTAGTAATTAATTTAAAACTTTAAACTGTACAATATAAATATTTTAATATCCAACCATTAAATTTTGTCACCTTTAAGTTAACCAAGAAATTATCATTTACAGTTGGAAATTATTTTATAACGTATTTTTATTAAATTATATTTCTACGAAAATGATGAACTAGTACTCAAAAAAATCTTAAATTGTGGTTGTTTAACACAGCATGTTTTGTAGTTAAGAGACACAGTACAAAGAACTTATTTTGAAGTAACGAATGCTCTCGGCATACCTGCATATCATCGGCAAAACATTATCTACACCCACCTATCCAATATGTTACGTTATGACAAATGGGCATTGCTTCGGAATCACCTGCCTCGAGGAATACGAACAAAAGTTAATATAAGATGTTTGCACAGAGCAAACACTAACAAAGAAGGAAAACGAAATATCTGCAACAGCGAAAGAAAAATTCCCTCTGATATTGATACTTCGAACTTTTTTCTGCTTCAGTGTTTTTTATTGAGGATTGTTTTATGCGACTATTAAAAGAATCAGAGTTAAACAAAGGCTTTTTATTGCCAACCTAAAATAATTTGACTTAATAAGGGAGTGCAGACTTTGAAGCTAACAAAAACATAAAAATGTATCTATTTTCAACAGTTTTTGTATAGGTTCTATTCCATTCTTTTTATTACTTGTCATATTCCTCAAAGTATGATGTTGTTTGTGTTTTTTAATTGATCACACTGTTTGAATAAAATTTAAACCCTATATTGATGCAAGCGCTGTATAATTATCCATCCTAAAAAAGAAACATAATAAGCTACCAAACACATCACTTATTTAAAATTATAGAACAACTTTTAGTAGACTAACTATCTCCTTTAATTTGGAGATAAAAATATACTTTATAGAAAGCGTACTGCAAGAGAAGCTTGTTAGGCTGATAGTGAGAGCTTTGGGCTTCTCCCTAACCCTCAAGATCCCTAACCCTCAAGGCGGTGCAGCAAAGCAACCATATAAGGCAGTTCTTAAAGACTGGCTTACCATTTCACTGGAGGTAATGGGAAGACTTACGTGCTTCAGAGTGGACAGAAAATCACTGATAGAAGTCCTGAGAATGGATCTAATATTTATAGCTGAGATCAAATTCATTTAATTGGCTATATTTCTAGATAGAATAGTAATAATATATTTTTCTAAAGCTTCAAAATAAAGAGGTTCTGGCACCTAAACGAACTCGAAGAGCAGGGTTTTGGAAGACCCTAACTTTATTCAAGACACATTTATTAGCATAAGCACTGAGTATGCAGCCATACTTATTAATTGATCTTATATATGAGCGATAAAACAACACAGATCTTTCAGCATCCCCCATCAAGTTTGATACATTTATTACATCTAGTTAACATATATTTAATATGTAATTTCCAGGTGATTGACTTTCTTATCAAGAATCATGCCCAGATATTTCGTTGATGGAACAAGAACTATTTAATTATATTAATCCATATGTTTTACATAAAAAAATAAGTAAATAAAAATGGCATTTTTATCTGGATTAAAGCGCACATTGGAATCTTACAAAGTGAATATGTAGATAAATTGTCTAAAAATTCCATTAAATGTGACACATTGGTTAAATATAATCCTCGCAACATAGAGATATTTGCAACATCAAAATTTAAAATTAAGGTCATAATTTCAGATCTATGTGAATTCTGTAGAAAAACAGATAACTTAAATGACATATTCGTTGGCTGCAGTAACTACCAAAACAAATAGAGAACTTGTAATTATTTTCAAAAAGTATGCCTAATAAAGAAGAGAAATGGAAACATAAAGAAGATTGAAGAACATACTAGTTGAATTTCAAGTAGTACATTTCAATGATATGTCAATGTTATCAGCAGAAATATGTGAAAAACTAAAACTATTAAGAGCTTGCAATTCGAAATAAAGAAGAAAGAAGAACTGTAACTCAAATTTTAAAAGATTATGAAGATATTTTTAAAGGTTTAGGAGTAGTAGCAGGAGAAGTTAAACTAGAGGTAACAAGAGATATCTAACCAATTCGACAATCATCAAGAAGAATTATATTGGCCTTAAGAGAAGCACAACAAAAGGAGATAGAAGAAATGATAGAGATGGGAATTTTTAAAGAAAAAAAGAATTATACTGATTGGGTTAGGAATTTAACAATAGCAAAAAAAAACAATTGGTTAACTAATAATTTGTATAGACCCAACAGAACTCAATAAGGCACTAAAACACACAAAGCAACAACTTCCTAAGAATAGAGCAAAAATATTCAGTACTGTAGATGCAAAGAAAGGCTTTTGCAGCTAAAATTAGACGAAGATAGTAGTAAAATGACGTCATCTTGAACACCTTTTATAAATTTCAATAAATTCGTTTGCCTTTTGGAATTTCAACTAGTATGGAAATTTTTCAAAAAAGAATGTTAGAAATTACTCATGACTGTCAAATTGCCCACCTATTGGCCTGAGTATAATTCGAAAACGACCTCCGATGAAAAAAAGTGAACCCTTCAAAGCAGTAAAATAAATCATAGTTGTGTAATCATGCTGGAGTTGTATTCGAGTTTTCATTGTGTAAATTTGTTTGTACTTACTTTACCTTTATTTTTTTGTAACGAAAAGCATAAGAATCGCGTTTACAGATATTTGTTTTACAACTTTGAAGGTTAATCAAGGAGTACTCGAAGGAATCCTACTTTTCCCAATACACTTCAACGTAAAGTTAGTTGAAAAAAAAAATGCAACTGTACAAAGGAATATTGCAAACCGTGATAGGGTGAGATTCTTTAGATTTCCTGCTATTCATCACATTAAACACAAACATCGTTTAAAGGAACTTTCCAAAATTAGAAGAATAAAGTGGATAGAGGCGATTAAAAGGAAATATTTATTAGAAGAAAAACTTAAATTTGCTAGAATATGTTCGAAACATTTTACAACAGGTATATGAAATACTTATATTGTAAAAGTAAAGTATAATAAAATAATTTAGGAGAACCTCCTTACACATAACCCATACGTTTACTGGTGGTTGATTCATTCTTTGGGAATGTTTCATCTAGAATAAATGAAAAAAGGTAGAGCCAAAATTAAAATATAAATACATATTAATATAGTTATCAACATAAATGACAGCATAAAAAAACAAAACGATTTTATGAAATAATTAAAAAAGTATCATACTTTTCCGACAACAACAATCATTTCGTCGATTTTCAAAGCACCACATCCCGTAACAAATCCAGCATCAAAGTATTTGAAGGCATTTAAACTCTTAAAAACTTTCACCTGTTGCTGGGTATAGTAACGTGTTGTTAGAACTAAATAAGTGCCAATATCCATATTAGTTACTGGAGGAAAGTCAGCAAGATTTGTACTAAATTTGGAATCATCCAAAGCAAAAGGATCTATGCTAATTACATATTGAAGTTTTTGTATGTACCGCTCAGCAACATCAGCATCTTCAACTTGTATTTTAATAAAATACTAACTCATTGTTTATAAACACTTAAAACTATTTATGTGGTAAATTACAACGATGCATTAGTCAATTTAAAATAACAGAACGCACTGTAAACACTGGCAAAATCAATTAGACGTCGATAAAATAACAAAGAAATATATGGCAAACTGCTTTGTTTTACGTCCAGCGGCCATATTGAAGTCGATCGGCTGTTTTGTTGGACTGCCCTAAAAACGTCATGAATAGTCCGGCATTTTGTAGAACCTTCAAGAAAATAAGAGAAGGATATAAATAGGAGGAAACTGACAGTAGGAGGTGGTGAATCTTCAAAATACGACGTAAATCAAGTAGTGTCACTATTATATACGTTCATTTGTATTTTTAAGTAATTTTTTGAAACTTTTACTGTAAATAAAGTTGTTAAACCCACACAAATGTTACAATATAATTAAAAATTCTCTGTGTGCTATTAGCTTAGTCATTAGGAAAAAATGTGAAAATTATATGAGAAGACTTACATACTAAGTGAATTTTAATTTTCCTAATTGTAGGTATTTAGGAGTGCATATAATTGGATTCTGGCCTGCATGGACTATTTTAAGTTGCTTTGGCTTTTCATTCTTGAATAAAGTATCCATTAAATATCACTTACCAACACTTGTGCGGTTTGTTAACTCGTTTTATTTGTCATCACCAATTTTAATCAAATTATCGCTATGTTAAGACTCTTCGGTTTATTTGTAGCACCCTGATTAAGTTCTTTTTTTTGTGAAGTTATTTATCTGAAAAAAATGTTTTTTTAATAGCACATTTTTACATCTGCATAAGGTATTACGTTACTAATGTTTGACTGAGGGTTACAAAGATTAGAAATCTTATTTTACATTCACTAAGTAAACAATGATCAAATATTATAATAAATAGTTAATAGACAGAAAAATGTAACCCGTATTTAATCTGAATTTGTAGAAAACTAATATTCGAATATAAAACTAAACGTCTAAATAAAATAAATTAAAAGTTAGAACTGCCATGTTGTCAAAGTTATTTCAATTTATTTACTGTTGAGAGGAAAGAGAAGGTAACCGAAAGGATTCTTCGTTTTCAATAATGTTTCACAATTACGCCAATTATACATTTTCTAAATTGGATTTTATATTATTGCAAAGTATCTTGTGCATTATTTTTTAAAAACTAATATCATATCTGTCTGTTAATATTAAATTATTTAGTGCTGTTTAACTTGTTCAGAATGTAAAAAATTAATGAATCCAACAGATTATGAAACATTGTATTAAATAAATACTTTTCTATAAAACTAATGTCGATATTGCCAAAATTATTCATCATAGGATGTGCATGTAACTAGAGATATATTTTCATTAAATATTGTTTTTGTACATTACGAGTACAAAACGTGTATCTATTCTATTTCAATGATAAATATTTTGGCTGTAGATTCAGAGTCTTGACTTTTAAAAATTTCACTATATAATATTATCTCTTAATTAGATTTAGGCTGTTTTTTTTTGACCACAGTTTGGTCTGTAATTTATTAATTTACTTAAAAGTTGGTAAAAGTACCTTTTCTGACCAAAAAGATCATATTTTTTTAGCAATTTTGAAATTGATACAGAGTGCATCATAAGTTTACTTTTTTTATACGTGATTTCTCAGATTTTTTTAACCTTTATAATACACCATTTGTATTTAAACTTCGTCTAATAATTAAAGTGTAACTGTTTACTGTTAAAGTTACCTCTATAAAGTTAGGTATAAAATATAATTTCTTAAAAATATTTCAAGGTGGTCTTTCATTTGGAAATAAAAATATCGAAATTAGTTATTTTGTAATTCACCGAAATATTGCCAAAAAACAAAAAGCCTATTTCAACTTATGCAGCATTTATGTGTCAATTCTTGATTAAAATGAGGTATGAAAATTAGATATTTTAATTTATTTTCACTTAATTGATCATGATCAAATGATTTAGGAAAAGTTAAATTGCTAAAAATAATAATATATTTAAGGTTCGTAAATGTTTTTTAAACAAATATGTTATTAATAATATATATCATTTTTTGCTCACAATCATTTTTTATCAATTATGCAAGACTTCTATAAATTACAGTAATTGTTGTATACGATCGAATTACCAATAAATGCCGATATGGATTACCGGACAACGGATAATGGGATTATAAATATTAGGAGATGGAATGATTCACTACACCATAACTTTATCTGCTGACAGAATGTTAGATGGTCTTTAGATCTTGAGATTATGTAAAAATGAAGGCTGGCGTTTAATGCCCCCAATAACTTTTCTTCTCAGTTGTAAGCGCTAAAAAATTATTTTATAATTATAATACTAATATTTAAAAATACTAGTAACAACTCTTATTTTTTTGATTAACTCTTACTTTGTGGAAATTATTCATAATAACTAAAGGTCAGATTGTAATACATTTTTAAAACGCTTTGGAAGACTGGAAATTCAGATAAGTATAATTTATCTTTTTTATATTTAACTAATATTTTGAATAAATATTTTATCAATTACTTACCCCCTCCCAAGCCAAGGGTAGTTCCCATTTTTTATATTTTTTTCTGATCAGTCTATTTTTTTATGTTATCCCAATTTTCCTTGTTCGGCTTCATTTTCATTTATTAAGCCTTTTATCTACGCTTCATTCTTGATTCCTATTTTACTCTAATGTATAAAAACTTAAAAGTGGTTTATTAAAGTGCTGTATTCCTCGTTTTTACAGATTTTTTACACTAAACCCAGTATGTACAAATTCGAAATAACAAGGTCTTTCAAAATCTGCAAAAATATACAGGGTTAAACCGGAAGTATATTATTAACAAAAAAATGTACAACAGCTGCATTTTGCCCCATTGCACTAACTCGTAAAATTTCATAAATATCGTTCTTTTCGTTTTAAATATATTTACTTGGTTCCGTACGTTATCCCAACCATGTATATTGATTTCTTTATTTTGATAAGTTTTGAAATTTTATATATTATTGTTTGCAGATTTCACTTTTCTTTTTTACATTTTTTTAATACCTTTACAACATGCATTGATAATAAATATTATTCCAAATACATTTCAAAATAAAAATATAATTTCCACAGAAAAACTTTTTAATATTTTTAAAACCGTTTGTTGAGTTACAAATTAATTAAAGGGGTTTTTTCTTTGAAGTTAGCTATTTGTGGCTGATATTATTCGTATATTTCTTTTATAATTATCATTCCCTTTCATTTGTACTGGCGGTTTATGTTTTCCTTTGGCTTCTGTTTTATTTTCCCTTATATAATTCCCTTACTTTCTTTTATTTTTCTCATAGTGCCTACTGGCACCAGTTTTTGTCTTCTTGTTTGTGTTGCATTATTTTTGTCTTTCATTCAATATCTTTAGACCCATACCTTGGTGTATTTAAAATAAGTAAGCAATACGTACTAGGTTTATTTTATGTTCATGGCATTTTGTAGCGGAATGGAATGTACATACTTCACAAACTTAAAAATATGTATCGGGATCAACTGCAGATAATTTACATATTTTTCACTCACTGATTTGAAAAGTATGTTTGACTTCAGCACCATATTTATTGAAACAATCATGTTTGTCAATGAGGCAATAAATCTGGGTTTTATGCAATTTCCAAGATAAACAGAATTTATATCAGAACAGCAACCACCTGGCGATATCGTTGGTAGGCTGATTTACGGACCCATGTATGCGTGTATCCCCTTGATACATTCATATTCAGATCGTTTACAGTAATTCGTTTTCGCGTTATATACAGTTCGATGGTTGTCAAATTCCAAATATTCATCCGGATGAACAGAGACGGAGATTCGAACGGTTTCTACCTTTATTTGCCTCTCATGAGACTCATATCGAAAATGGGACTATAAATCTATATTTTTACGGAAAATTGATACAAAAATATGGTAAAAATAGAAATTATTATGAAATCGACTTTAGCAATACTATTGGGAGCTGATCACTATAGCATATTGATAAAAAGAGCGAGAGAGCTTGCTTTTTAATTCGATTTGACCTACTTTATAGACCTCTATATTTATCTATTTCCATTTAAATATTACATTTCATTTTTCTCATTCTGATTAACCGTTAATGTAGATTATATATCCAATAAAAAATAAACCTTAAGAATGTTTTCTGGAGTTTGTACATAATTTTATCCTTGTGTCTGTTCTGGTATAAAATACATTTTTAGCATCTTAGCTTTCATTTTATTAGCTTCGATTTATCAAAAAAGCATTATTTTTTACCAATACGATTCAACTTTTTATTGGATTTACTTTTCTGATTAGTCTTTGTCGACGAGTTCATAGTGGATCTAAATATTATGCTTAATAATAACATAAAAACTATAACGATAAGAATAAACCTTAGACCATATATAATCTCTTGACCGAGTGTATGCGAGAGAGACCGGTCGTGTACATAACGAGAGAGAGGGGAATAGAAGGGGAAATAATCAGTGGTGTTAATATTGTGGCTACCGCGGTTTTATAAAGAGTATACATCTGTGTGGTTTGTTTCCCTTTCTGTTTCTATCTCTCTCTTAGACCATATATTTTCTAAGATCACTTTAGAAATCCTCTCACTCTATGAATATTCTGTAATCGACGTGGGTTGGTTCTAATTATAATGTATACAGTATGGTCCAAATGAAAGGAAAATATTCATTATTTCATAAATCGGCGATTTTAGGGGAAAATCCTGAAACGCGTCGATTTTTATTTTTAAATGGGCGCTTCGTTAGATCACCCTCACAGATATTAAATTAGATTAAATATCTATTCTCACAGTTTTTTTATGACTTTCGGTTTATTAAGGAATTGGGCTTTACAAAACTAACCATGATCCTCAGTTCTGAGAATTATTAAAGGGATAACAATTCAGAAACACAGTTTTCTTTACGAAAGGAAAAAAATCCCCACATACCTTTCAGTTGTAATTTTAGACTTCCCGAACAATGCCCATTATTTCGAAATTACATTGTAAAACTAATGTCATTTAAAGCGGCAACTTATATTTTTAGTATTATGCCTTTAAATATCAAATTTAACATCTGTTATTTGCTTTTGAAATTCTTTGTATATCTCTCCCGAAAGAACCATTAAAAACCCTTGTATTTAAAAGATTTAAAATATTCAGGCTAGCATGTTTTTTTAACTATTGAATTTGTTTGGAAATAACTTTAAGTACTTTTATTTCAAATATTTCTAGAAAAATAAAAAATAGTAGCTTTCTAGATTTGATTTTGCTTTACACAAACGTCTGTGTTTACAGGTCATTACAACGATAGGAAAGAAGGAGGGACGTCACCCTCTGACCAGTTTATATATGTTCTAAGGAATAACCATTGCCAGGACATGTCAAATAAATGCAGCATTGCCACGTTGTAAAGTATGTAGATTGCAGCTACATGACTGTCAGAACTTTGAATACCTATGTAATTGGAAGAAACGACCTCCTATTTTTTCTTCAAAATTGTTTAATTAGGAAGCTACTATTTTTGCCTGTAGACGTTTACATGGAATTATTATTCTTCTTTTTGATACTTTAAACAGACATAATTTCCAAAAAAATTGTCGATGTCAGAGCAATAAAAGGAAACGTTACTTTTAATGTGTAGATTTATATTTGAAACCAACCATGTCGGAATATATAACTTAACATTTAATTTTCAATGTTTAATCATTTTTAATAATTAATTAAATAAAAGGTATATGACTCGTACTCGAAATTTTAACTTTATTCCAATGCCTGTAATGTATAAATAACTACAAATAACATCGTCGTCAACTTGTAAAAATAGTAATCAACTAAATTTATATGCAATTCGACTATACCGTTGATATTACAATAACACAATTTTTGAAAATGACGTCCAACTGTGGGTTTGAAATTTCGGTTGTTATTTTTATTTATGTCAAAAATTAATAATGTTACTCTTAAATAAACACTTAAAATGCGGCGAAAGCTTTAAACCATTTAAATGTTAAAGGGGGCGCGACTGACTTTCGGTCTTCACTGTGTGATGTATTGCGGACATAAATAATTCTTATCCATGGTAGGGGTAGTATTACAATTTTGTAACAAGAAACTATGGGTCTTTCAATTTCTTTAATGCTAATAAAATTACAACTTGCTCCATAAAAAACTTGATGACGAAGGACAAATACTGGATACAATTGGTAATAGACCTCAACGGAGCTGTGAAAGACTTACTTTTAAAATTGGAGTACTTGTCACATTTTGTTGTTTGGCGAATTCTAAAGGAAGAAGAATTAAGTTTCATGTTATGATTCAGTAATATACAAATATTTTTGACCGTATAGAGCCGAATGATGTTCGAGAAATGAGGCATTTACCCTGTTTCTTAATTCTAGATTTTTCAAAAAAATTAGAAAACATCGGATACTGTTATCATATACATATCGCAGTTTTAATATTTATATACAGTTCAAATTCACCCTGTATCTTTTTTATTAGAATGGAGGAATTTTTATACTTAATTATCCACTGGAAGTTCCCTTGTTATTTTACTATCTATTACTAAGAAAGTTAACTCTGCAAGATTGTTTCACCCAAAAATAACTTGCAAAAAACTAGTAGCTAATACTGAAACGTAAAATAAATATTGAATTATTATTGGCATGCTATTTCAGTTCTACTGAATAAGTTGTAATAAATTATATTGTATGCAACAGTTTGTATAAAATAGTTTCTAACATGTTTACAGCCACAGATAAGTCATTATCTAAGACAATGTGCCTTTGCCAAAAATTTAGACTTGTATTCAAGTACTCATTTGGATTCGATAAAAATATGAGGTTTTTATCTCTATTATTGTCATATCATAAGTCAAAACGTTTAGAATCTTTAAACAATTATATATTTTCTGAGAACTAGAAAAACTTTTTTTAGTAAATCTATTTAGCGAGTGGTTTTTATCTAAGCGTTAACCGTGATTTAAAAAAAAATGGTACAATATGTAAATGACCTACGACTTCAGCTATTTTTTACATTTTTCTCATACAGGGTGATTAACTTGTACTCCGAAGTTTGATATCTCCGTTATCTTGAGAAATAGGAAAAAAATGGTTTAAATAAAAGTTATAAATAGAGTCAAGCTTTACATTTTAAAATTATTTCGTAATATATATATGATATGTGATACATCGTTGAAATTAGCTCGTAAGAAGTTTATAAAAATATAAAATATACGGGGTATTCCATTAAAAAAAACATTCATATACTATGACCTTATAAGATATCCAGTAATACTTTTAATGTGCAGCTTGACTCTATCTATAAAATTTATTTAAAACAGAAAGATAATAGAGATATAAAACTTCAGAGTATAAGTTGATCCACTCAGTTTCCTTAAATCTTTATTCATTGTTGATAACTACGTATTTTTTGGTCGTCCTCTTTCTTCCCTTTGCTATCCTTTTGTTTCATTTCAACTCACTTATACTTCTGAATATGATTTAACCGTGTCATAGTTTAAAGTTTTGCTGTAACTATTATATTTGTCAGTTTATATAATCATATTAATTATTTGTTTATTTTTCTCTTCCATTTTCCGTTTTTTTACACTTCTCTATTTATTTTTTGATATCTAGCACTTTCTAATGTGACTTGAGATATCTGTTAAAAACGGATTTAGAACACTGTGCTTTTGATATGTTGATGTTGTTCTGTACTTTTTCACTACGAATCTAGTTTAGATTATATTTTTAACTCGAGAGACTGTCGAAAGGTGACCATCGGATTCAAAATTACACTTTATATCTGTTTACGTTAACAACATAAAAATACCAGATTCAAGAGCCCTTTTATCAGATTTTGGGTTATCGCATATCATATTCAGACAAAATATCGACACCAAAAATTCACAATATTGAGTTTGATTTAACTTTTAACTTTTTATGTTTTTTTAGAAACAAAATATATTTATCATCGTTATTAAGAGCATTAACATTTATGCTAGATATACTCAGTTGCTTAAAAAAGGGAGTTGTTTAAAAAATATAAATTGCTAGAAAAAATAGAATTTATCTGATAAATATATAAATTTAAAACTAAGAAGAATAAACATTGAATAAAAATAACAGGATCGATTAAAAGGACTATACAAAGTTAAGTAAAGTTTGGTTTAATTAAATTTATCTTAATATGTAAAAATTATTTGAATATTGTTCACGGCTATTGTTCGTTTGCAGTATTTTATGACATTTGATTTTATCGTTACCCATATTTGTTATTAATCAGAAGCAATTTATTCCTATCCTTTTTAAATTGGTAAAATGTATCTATTCGTCTTCTTCTTCATGATCATGTATTTTGTGATTTTATTACAGGGTAAGCAAGTAGGCAAATTTTTCTAGTTCTTATAGCTTTAAGGGACCCGCCAATATATTTTTAATGTTAAAACAAAATACATTTTCTGTAAGGCCACTCTCCTCTATCTTTCAGTGACCATGCATATATCGCTAAAATGTCAACTACGTATTTACTTTAACATAACACGACCGCAATTACGGCTACAACTGGCCCGTATTTGGTGCATTCATTCACTTTAATGCCCTTTCGAATCGACCCCAATTTAGCACAAAACTGGGATTATCCTGCTGAAAAACAAATTGTTATCAGAGTCGGCTAAAGCCTTTAGTCCTCAGTAAAATATAGATTTTTATTATTGTTGGAAAACTGTAGAGTATAATGTTATACAATTCGCGTAATTTTATCAGCTATATGTAAAATATATTATTTAAAACAAATAAATAAAGATTAACATTAAATGTTTTTTGCATTTTATATTGACAATAATGGTTTTTTTATCATTGGTATGAGAAAGTTGATCTTAAGTTTTTCAGACAATTGTACACGATTTCCTACTTGAATATTATGAACTCTACATATTCATGAATAGATATTAATAGAAAACCTGTTCAGGAATAACTACAACATTATTAGTGTTAAGCGTTAACTATTAAACAAATAGCGCTGGTCTAAAAATAGTTTAACCCTCAGCTAGTTCTAAATATTAGATATTTCCAACCCAATTTTCAGAAATTAGCAAATAAGTTACCGATAAGCTGTGTAAGAATATTTCCTAAAATTTAATACAAAATAGTAACAAAAAGAAATATTTTACTCCTTAATTTTTATTTAGTCACCACAAAAGATTCCAATTTTAGTGCGTTCATTAATTATACACAAATTTTTGTCAGGAGGATTACGGTTTGTTATAATTATAAATTAATCTACTATAAATTAATGAAATCTGTATAAGGCAAAATTTCGCCAAACTTATCAGCTGTATCAAATTTAATTTAACAAATAATCCCCTTCAGTTTATAACAAAGAGAACGTCATATATCTTAACATCCTTTTGGAAGGCATGTCGTGGGTGGTGTTTAGCAGTTCGTTTATCAGTAATGCCATCTACCGTTAGTTTACACTTAAGTTATTTAGATATAGGTAATTAACGTCACTGTTAATAGCTGAGATTGTGCTATCAGTTGAAAATTTTCAGATTATTTACCTGTGTGGGGTGATATACAAGATGATTTAAATTGATCCTTTCCAAGGGTGAGAATTTTTTTTATTGGAAAGACCCCTCATAATTTTAACTAAACTTATTCGCATGAATTTTTAAACGCCCTGTAAAATTTGGAGTTTGGTATTTTATAAATTATTGTTCGAAAAATTTTTCAAAATCGGAAAATAATTATAAATATGTAGGTTTAAAATTATAAAGAATATATAAATATATTTTTAAAACTATAATCCAAGACTTAGCAAAAAATAAAAGTTCTAAAATATTATACTTTTTAAAAATTTTCATAGCCAATGAAATTTCCTTATTTTAAAACATTGCTATAGCAAAGAAAAAATGTACGATGAAATAGTCAGAGCAATATCAGAGTGTAAATAGAAAAAATAGGTAATAATGCAACATCACATTAGGATAAAAACATAATTAAAAAATTTCATGCAAGATACACCCTGTATAAAATAAAAAAGTACGTAGAATATTTTTAACGAACTGACAACTCTGCTATAGAAATAAAATTGACAATCCAACAATGAATAATCAAGTTCTGGATATTTTTTAAACGATAAGCAATGATTTTATATGCCTCAAAACCATCTAACACATGATAATATCTCATGATAAAATTGTCAAACAGATCGATATTTTATTCATTTCATTATATAAGGCCGTAACAACAAATATCTCTAATAGATCTTTGTTGACTTTCTCCCGAAGAAGAACGTGTTAAAAATAATATACCCAAGCCAAGTTGTTGTGTAAACAACATCAACCGATGTTTGCTTTTGACCAGAAATTTACGATAACACCGGATACATAATTTGTTCTCTTGATATTTTTTCTTGATGCCTGTCCTGTTAAAATAACATATTTCGCAGCCCATTTACCTATAAACTCCGTTAATTTGACATTGATGGGTCTTTGGTGAGCCTATTAGAAATATTTTTCATACAAATGGATTAACACGAATAACATGAACAGATGTAGATTATTTACAGAGTGTAACAAATTTTGGGGTTCCTGGAAATTGGCAACACAAAAGGAAGGTTTCGCCGAATTGTATATTGCTTATTAATCTTTAGGAACGACTCTATGGCAGGATTTAGGGAGTAAAGAGGATCGTTACCAAAAGAGATAGAATATATGTACCCAATAAAAAATATTTTTTTATTAACCAAAATGTGCTTCTTTCACTTTGTTTTAATAATAATATTTGGCACATTGCTATTTGTTATAATTTATAATATCAACATGAAACAAAGAAAGTTAGAACTCTTAAATAATACAAGCTAAATTCAACCTTTATATAAGTTAATAATTAATATACAGGGTGCGGCATTACTGCGTCGAAGCTCGATTAGTCCTCTATTATTGAAGTTACGAAAAAAAAGTTTTTACAAGAAGTGTAGGCAGTCTTGAGATTCAAATTTTAAAATTAGATCCAAATATACAGTGTGTTCAGAAACGCAGTGCCAGACAAAATTTTTTGTTTTTTTAAATGGAACACCCCGTATATTTTTACATTTTTATAAACCTCTTGCCGAGCTAATTTCAACGATGTATCATACTTGATGTCTATTGTCTTGATGTCTCAAAATTTCAACATGATCGCTTCAGATTTAAAAAGTTTACAACAGAAGCTTCGTACAAAGGATATTTTGGAAAGAACGCTAAATATTGTTTACGATTACCGATAATACATTTCTCAAATTCCATTTATTCGTGGAGATTATAAAAAAGTAACAGAAAACCAATTAGTTGTAGTAGATATCTAAATTACTGGTTCTACCACAAACATTCTATTAAAATAAATTTAATGAAACAAATGAAAAGCCAAGTAATAATAATTTCTGATAGTTCCTTTCATAAAAAAGGTCTCAAAATTTTATACAATCTTTTTTTTAATAACAATAATTTCAATATGAGTTTTCACTCAATTGACAACCAATAATATCATTAGAGACAATACACTGGTTTCTAATGAGACAAATAACAATTTATTTGTGTCTTTACCATATATCAAAGATATGACAACTAATTTAATAAAGCTATTCAACAATATTTATAGTATAATAATTACAAGTTCGAAATATTAACAATAAATTCTGTTTTTATAAAGATAAGTGATACATATCATATATATATATATATATATATATACATATCAAGAAATTTAACAAATAGAATCACCTTTCACACAATTTCAAATTTTAATATTATTTACTATAAATAATCATACAAAACAGCTCAAAATAACTTATGAGTTCATTAATTCACAATTTTACATTTTAGAAGAGTTATTTAGACATATTTTATTGCAATACAACAATGAAATGTCTTTTTCATTACTCTTTTGTGTTATCATGTGTGAGTCTTTGGATTTCTAATTCTTATTCTTCTAATTATTATTCATAAAATTTATCCCATTATTAGTACATATTTTTTTAAATTTATTAAACAAAAATTCATGAACTTGAAGTCGTTCGAAAACTCCCAGTCTATAAATAAAAATTCTAATACTGTCACAATTTAAATAATAATAATAATCAATTTTAATCCATTTATTGGAGCGTTAATTCATATTTGTTGATTTAATCAAATGAATACAGGGCACTCTTCTTAAATTTTTTAATTGTTATGGATATCTCTAATATAAAATATTATATGTTATTTAACTATCCTGTTGCAGAACAATAAAATTTCTTTGAAATAAGTATTACTATTGATTTATCATAGATCAATAGACAAGAAAACAATAGAGATTAATAAGGCTATGTACAATAATAATAAAACTGTAAGACAAACAATGAAGAATCAGGAGAATTCGAACATCAATTAAAGTGTAACAAGGTTCTGTACTAAGTACACCACTATTCTTAATTTTACTAAAGAAGACATGAAAAAAAATTAAAAATTAAGCAGCTATTATCACTGAGGTACTGGTAAATGAAAAAAATACCTATTAATGAATTGATGTATGCAGGTAAAATGAGAATTTTAATAAACTCTAACTACTACAAATATTCCAAACGGAACTAGAGAAAACTAACAAGAAGGTAAATGCAAATAAAATAAAAACTATGAAAATCGCTAAAGAACAATACTTACAAGTTAAAGTTAAAAGACAAGAAGATATAAAAAAATATTTAATTTTATAATTACTTTGGTTTAGTTATAGAAAACAATGAAAGAATTAACAAAAAATTAGAAGAAAACCGGAAAATTTTTATGAAATATACATTTCTAGGAAAAATAAAGGTACCAAAGAATATAAAATTAGGAGTAGTAACTAGTAGTAAGACTAACCATATTATATAGCAGCGAGACATCGACCTTACAGAAAAGCATAAATTAAGAATAAATGCAATGGAAATGAGGTTTCTGCGTAAGATAGAAAACAAAACAAGAATGTTGTTTAAAATTCGCTTATTTTAAACAAGTTAAAATAACATCCAATTCACCTTAATGCCCCTATATATTCTCCAAGCAATTTCATATATATACATGAATTACGTACCCAAATCAGTTGAATTATAACTTCAAATAATAAAAATTTGCTAATAGGCGCCACAAAACTAGACCAATAAAATAGCTCCAACTAACCACATAATTGACCAATAAAACGTATCGCCCTTACGCTTCTTAGTCAACTTCTAAAACGTCGTAGCAGTCAATCAGCAATCAATAAAATATTAAGTAGCGCAAAAACCGCTTTCAAATAAAGTTGTTGCTCATCAGATCATCACACACGTTAAATTAAAAACATTTCTCCATTTCTCTTCAAGTTTATAGGTTAATATCTCTTCATTAATCAAGCTAGAAGCTTATATTTTAATTCATGTTGTAGTTTGTAAAAATGTGAAAATTTGTTCAAGTGAAACCAAAATCCATTACATTACATTAGCAAAATTTTATTGTTAATGTTTGGATGTTTGTAATTTAGTCATTTTCAATGAAGTTATTGAAAAATACTCAGATTATATTATTTCTTGTATACATGGAAATAAGTGTTTTTTGAAAGTGTCTGACAAATGGTTTATGCACGAGCAACGCTAAAATACTCTGATATCCGATTACAGTTCACTCTATACACAATAAAAAGTTACACCTTGCATAAAATCTTTCATAGAGACAGAATCAGAAATAATACATAGAGGAAAAATCTTCAGATTGATTCAATCAGCCATAAAGTAGAAGAAGGACAATTAAGATGGTATGAACAAATATACTGGGTGTCAGATAGCAAACTCAGAAAAAGAGTGTACGAAACTAAAGCAACAGGGAAAAACTATGAAAGTAGACCAAGCAGAAAACGTAATGAAGACATGAAAGAAAAAAACCGAAAGAAAAAAGATTGTGTAGGACGGAATCAAAACGTCCAACTAATATATAGGATTTTTAGTACAAATACCGATGCACGTCAGGAGTGACGTACCTCTTTCGTCATAGTACTGCCAACTAATTAAAATTTCCCTAACTAAGATAAATCATACGAAACATCACGAAAATTCACGAGGACTCATGAACGTAGTCACAGTACAAAAAAACCGAAAAAGTAATCGTAATTATTTTGATAATTTTAGAATTATTTCAATTATATTGGCTTATATACGTCTTATTCTTTATAATATAAAGTTTATAAATCATTATTATATGTTTACATTAAATAATTTACATTAAATAATTTTGAAATTTTCTACGCCCATGAGACTCGTATTTATGATGAAGAAATGACATTGTAGCGATTGGCATGCCTTGATGCGACGTTGTCGAGTATTTAGATTGAAGTATTTCAACGATTTCTGACGTCCGGCCGTCAACCAGTTGTGTGTTTTCACCACATTTTCTATTAAACATACAGAAAAAGAAATACAAAAATGGTATGAAAGAGAGAGAGTTTTTGATAGACTAGAAATTAATCCCATTATTATTAATCCTAACAGCGATGACAGTGATTCAAGTGATTCAGATTTGAATTAGGAGAAAGGATTTACCTTTTGTAGGAATTCGAATATTGTAGTTGAATTGTTTCTTATAAAAAAAATATATATTTTTTTAAACAAAGCATTGTCTTATTTTAATAACAATAAATAGTTTGCTATCTTTTTTATATGTCTCTATTTTATTTATTTAATAAAAATATAGTACAAATAAACAACATAATATGTATAACGATTTTTATAACAGATTATTGAATTTTAAAAGTAGATAATACAGCAAGAAGAAGAAGAATATCACAGTTGTAGATTGCTAATGAATCAACTAAGAAAAACATTTTTCAAATGTACTTTAAAACTGGCAGGATGAAGTGTCTTGAGTGTGCGAATCATATATTGTTCATATACGCTTCAATAAATTAATTTTTCATAATAATAAAGCTAAACAACATAACCTAACCTTACATTTTTGAAACTTCCTACATTCCTCGACAATTTAGACAAGCCGACAACACTGCAGGGTCGTGATCTCATAATTGATATATGACGTGCAACGGGATTTGTATTAAAAATCCTATAGAAAAAAATAGAACGGAAAATATATAATGGGTTGATAACCAAATATTAGAGTCTTACACCTCGCAAATGATTAAATTTTAATAAGTATTACTAATTACTATTAAAGTTCTAAACTCATCACAAATTAAAATACTGTAAAATACTAGAGCATAATTCCATTTTCAATAATCACAATTTAATACAATTTGAAATACGCAATTTGTTAAATTTATAATGAGTGACAGACTAGAAAAAATTAGAAAAAAAAAATGGAAAACACAGTAGTGTTTAATACTGAAGTGTGTCTCTAGATTTAAGGAATTCCGCAGGATACTATTTTGAAGATAATTTATAAAGGAATTTAATAATTGTTTATTATCCATAGTAAAAAAATTGAGCTAGAATCGCTAGGTTAATATTATCAAAGGATTTTATTGAGCAAAGGAAAACTGAGGAAGTCACCTCTCGTTTATTTTATACATTTACTGTGAGTCATTTAATTTATAAAATTTGGCATACTTTTAGAACTAATTTTCGGAACTATAGTTTTTAACACAGAACTTAATATCACCTCATTTTCGTCTCTTGAGTAGTGGCGATATTGAATTTAAAAAAAATATTTGTTTAGGCTTTTTTGCATTCTTTAAGTAAAACACCTGCAAGAGCTTTTTTGTTTGGGATGTTTTCCGATATACCTTAAACCAGCATCTTTTCTATTTAATAAATCTTCAACTAGGATAATTTGTTTCAGTCATCTCAGCGCATAACCCTCGTGGTAACAAGAAAAACAACTATCAAGACGAAAATATATATTTTCAGTGAGAGGCCGACGCATGTGGAATATTTGTTTCTTCGAAACTAACCGTCCGCAAATTTGATTTATTATATCTATTTACTGTATGGGGAGAGGCAAATTAAGATTGATGAAAAGTTGAATTAAATATGACAAAAAAATTGCTATTTTATTATAAGAAATTGAATAATGACTGAAAAATAAAAGGTAAATCAGTTGTTATTATGTTATGTTATAAAGTATGAATAATGTACATCAATATCAGAATTAGTCCATTTTTTTCTCTTTCTTTTTTTAAATTTAAAACCTTAACCTCCTTCTTAATGCTGAGTGTTTCTGCCATTATAAGACTGCAGAGTTGAGTTTATTTTCTTTTTCTATATACTCTGTGACTTTTCTTATCGCTCTGTTGTATAGCTGATTCCTGTGTTGTCTTTTTGACATCATATTCTCCTTGTTTTTTATACTCGTGCTTAATAAATTCTCATAGCCAATCTTTCTTTTCGGCATTCTCTGAGAGTGTTCTTGTCCTACTAATTCTCTTTTTTCTATCTTCAGTAACATAAGTATCCATCTTCTCATCTTACTTTGAAGAGTCAGTTATATTATGTATTACTCTCGTTTTTATAAGACTTTGTTTTATCACATGCATGGTTTTATTTCAAGAAACTTTTACTTACTCGAAGACTATTATGACAGAATTGATTTTAGTAAAATTTAAAATTTACTTACACTTTTCACTTTTGTTTGATGTTTTCGAAGATTTCAGTGTAATGTACCTATAAACTCTATAGAAAATTAACTTATGAAATACAAAAAACTCTATACAGAAATCTGTCGATAATATTCAAAACCAATTAAATAAATAAAATAATTTATTGTAAATGGGAATAGTTCCCTAATAATTCAATCATCGAGTTTCACAGAAAGATAATCTCAAGTGCTTTAGAAACAAGAACTGTAATTTTAAACCAAAACATTTTAGTAATTCGTTAAGAGTTCCACATCTAACTATAAGGGTTATTGGTAGTTTATTTGAATATTTCGTTTATGCTTCTAGTTTGGTCTAGCAGTAAGATTTAAACATCCAACTAGAAAGGTTTTTTATGCTTATTATTTTTATCATCCTTTTAGTTTGGTCTAAGTTTTATTTTGTCTAACATCATTTTCCAATTAAATAAAATTTATATAAAGTGTTGGTGCATCAAATATTATTACTATCCTACCAGTATACAGAGTTCCCTTGGTCCACTACATCAGAATCATAATATTCATAGATTCATAGAATTTTTGCAGCAAAAATTAAAAATCACGGGGTTGTACTATAGTGAATTATTGGACAGATTTGTTGTAAGATTGAAGGAGACACTGCCCTGTTGGGCTAAGAAAAAATAATAACACACCAGCACAATCATCCGCAATTATCGTGGCCAAATTGCATGAATTGCGGTACGAATTGCTGCCGCACCCAACGTACTCGCCCGACTTGGCTTCCTAAGACTTTTTTTGGCACGCCAACATGAAAAAATGGCTAAAAAAATTAAACCTAAGCGAAGGAATAGGAGAAACGTTGGGAAAAGTGTATGGATCTAAAAGGAGAGAGCAACATGAAATTAAAATTTTACATCTTTATTCCTAACACTGGAACTTACTTATTGATCGATCCTCGTAAATTGTCATATTAGTGAAAAAATTAATCTCCTTAAACCATCACTAGCTGTCTGTATATACATTTTATCTAATTAATTAATTATTGTAAAAAATAAACAGCTTGTGACAGGTTATGTATATTTTTCTTTAGTTAATAAGACTTGTTGACAAATTCCAATTTACACCCATACATTTTCCATTTTTAAAATCAACTTTCTTTAACACAGAATATAATTTATACCATAAATTTTATTAATTAATGAAGTACTAATATTGGCTTCGTGCAATGAATAATGTATAATTCCCTGTTATTAAGCTCCAGCGGCACTACAAATAGTTTTTGAATCATTAATAAATATTTAACAAGACACAGCCTGTTATTACTACTTTCAAATTTACTTTTTTTGCAGGTAAGCCGCCAGAGGAGGAAATGCTCTTAATTCGTTACGTAAGTTATTTAGATTGTAATCATTTAATGATAATATATTTTACTTATAAATCTGTTAAAATAGCTTATTCAGAAAAATCTGATAAACTTCGATTATCTGGTAATCCAAATTGTTTTTAAACAAGATAAAAGAATGTGTTGAAGCCATTCCAGTAGCTGTAGATTAAATAAGCTAAGAAATTGTAAGACAAATTAATGCCAATTTTAAAATTAAAAATGAAGTGACTATTGCTCCAACGAACCTAATATTCGTTTCATTAGTAAAGGGCACACCATATAGTTGCTCGAACCATAGTGTCAATTTGATGTTCAAATCAGTAGCGTAACGGTTTTTTAAATTAATAAGATATTTAGGAAGCATGATTACATGAAACATATAACAGCGATTTATAAAAAATCTAATATATTAAAATTGTCAAAAATCGGTGACGTGCGTTGTCGTTACTAAACAACACTTCATAAAAAATTAAAACAATTTGCTTATTAATACCAGCTTGCTAAGAAGCGCCTATCTCTCGACTTACCCTTAGAGGGAACTGGATACTGATCTAACCTTCCTAAAAAATATATATTTAAAATGTATCAATACAGCAACACTACAAATGAAGAAATATTCAGCTACTTTAACAATTAGAAACATAAATTAATACCAATATATTGTTTACAACTAACCGATTTGTATTTTTTATATTGTTTTATATTTTTTTGTTCTACGTTGTGTGCCAATTGTTACTGGATTTTATATAGAGGAAATTTAAATTTAGTATATTGTTTGTGAAATTTTCATATTAATTTAAATGAACGTTATTAAACATTATTGACAATGAAATTGCGCCAAAATATAAACTGAATTCCATAAAATAAATAAAATAATAAAACAAATAAATTAAAATGGAATATAAACATAAAAATAATAAAATAAACAAATAAATATAGTACAATCTTAGGGTGTATTTCTTTAATTGAATGAACCTTACAATGGGAATGTTTCTCAAAAATTTTCCTAAATAAACAATAAAGTTTAATCTTAAACATTTAAATATCCCTCTAGAGAAAAAATAGTTCTTCCCAAATGTGTAAATGTTTTAATATTTTTGATCACGATTGTTTATCTTATAAAAATTTGGGGTTATTTTCTATGATAAATATAGTTATATTAACTGACTAATCAAATAAGTCATGAATTTAACTATTTTAACAAAGTGGATTCTTAGCATTCAAAATTCGAAGAGAGCTGTCAATTATTTAGGTTTCTATAATTTTATGATTTCATAGCCATCTTATGTGTAATTTTTATAATTTCATAGCTAATCTTATGAAATTTTCTTCCAATACCAAACTTTTTTATGTGAATTTAAATAATACAATATGTCTCTAGTTGAAATAACTATATATTATGAAGTTTCAGATTTTCTTTTCAAATCTCCATCTAACAATTTTTTTCTTACTTTTAATTATTCACAAACTGATCGATTTAAGAGATGTCATATAGTTTTGTGAAAATGTTTTTCTGATTTATAAGTTGGAAACTCTTCATCGCATTAGTTACTTTAATGGTAAAGCCCTAAATCAATTTTCTAAAAAAAATCAATTCATGTCAAAAATCACCATTAAGAAGTTTGTATGGTGTACTTTTCAATTTCTTTCAATTTTCGGAGACGACTCAGAAAGAGACACAGAGCTATATCTTCACTTTCAGTCAAATTATACAATTACCATGAAGAAAGGCATAGTTTGAGAAACTTTTTAGCACCATAAAAAAATTAAAAATTTAAAATAATAAATAAGGCACCGTGCGCATTCTTTACATCAAGGTATCTTTCCAAATTAAAATAATCTGCACCTCTATTAGAATTTGACGAAATAACATTTTATCACCATCATATACGATAGAATCTCTGGCGTAGGTACATTTTTTATTCTTAAGAATTAACGAATCGGTTCCACACGATTAACATTTTAGAAGTGTGTAAAACGGAGCCGCAATGCACCGTGTAGGTACTAAAAAGCCAAATCTAATTATAAAAACATAATATCCGTAACTCGCTTCCAGCCAAACCGAACAAAAGGAACCGTAATCTGAATTTTCGATAACTGATAGTGTCTTATATGGATGAAAAATGAAACGTGTAGGTTGACTCTGACCGGATGGATGGATTTGGAAGTCTTAGCACAAACAAAATGACCGATTTAATCCTCCTTTCCATAGTGGATATCACGTCGTGAAAGATCAGCGTACATGATTTTGTGAATTGTTGTTTAGGAATGTGTAACAAAGTTTATAGTAAGTTGGAGCGATGTGTAATTAAAATAAGTTTGCAGATCCGGCCAATCTCATTCCCTTAAACGAGATCACAACTAGATGTAATTAAATTGAATTTCCTTTAATGAAATGCAGCAAAAGTGTAAGTAAAATTTTTCGTTTTTTCATTAGAAGATTCGAAGATTCGTTTTCTTACGACCCAGACAAAATATATTCAAGCGACAGAAGATATGAGTAGTAAGGATGTCCTTAAAATACGTCTGTTAGAATTTTGCACAATTGATTTCTGATTGAGAGAAGGGGAGATGTTGGTGGATGAAGGAATAGAGTTTTTTGGAAGAGGCTAATTTTGGGTGAATTGATTGGAAGATGAAGATATTTGTGTGCTTTGTTGTTCAAGTTCGCATGCAGAGCATATCATTTCTTTGTTTCATTTATCAAGTGATCAGAGGTGGTAAATCTTCCAGGAGGGTATACATTTTTTCAATTATTAGATAACATGGGAAATATTTTTTTATTTATTTATCCAATCTAAAAGCCCTTATGATTTCATTTTATTTTATAAATTCAAATATAATTTATTCTCATGGCAATGCCTTTATCCTTGATTACCAAATTTTCCCGTTCTTTGCGATTTATTTATTCGTTCCACTGAATTCCTCTCTTTATAACAACTTTTTGTACTTGCTCGTTTTACGCCAGACGTGGATCACCGACTCTATTTTTCCCGACTGCTCATACTTCATAATGTTTTCTTGTCAGATTTTCTCCCATTCTATAAATGTCCTAACTATCCCAGTGTTCTCTCTTTTATCATTTTTTCTGTCGGTTTCATCTCTAGTCGTTCAATTACTCTACTTTACCTATTTTTCTAAGAAATCTCATTTCTTAAGCTATGATCATACTCTTAATTCCAGTTATCATCATCCAAGACTTATATAAAAGAAGATCTGACCACTTTGTCATTAACTTAGGCTTTTACAGTTTTTAGAACTTCTTTTTTTCCAAAAAATTAGTTCTTAAGGATATTGTACTGTCTACTAACCTTTCCTCTTCTTTCTATTATTTCCGCATCATGTAGATTTTTACCTGTTCTATTGGTTTTCCTTGTAATTTGATGAGATGGTGTTTGGCTTTGGGTGCTATTAACATGGCGTTGATCTTTTCGATATTCATTTCCATGTTTATTTTCTTTAACTCGGTCTGGTAAATTTTCAAGTTTTGTTTTAGTCTGCCTTCATAACTGGTTATCAGAATCATATAATTTTTAAAGATTACTTATTGCAAATACAAAAGATAAATTATACTTATCTTGAATTTACGCAGTTATCTAAAGCTTTGTAAAAATTATTATGTGACTTAATTTGCAAGTTTTCTCGGCGGTTTTGATAGGTTCTCTAGAACATTTGCAAATAGCAACGGCCTCCGAACACATTTTTATTTTAATCCTATCTTTGTTTCAAAATCTGCAGATTTCATGTTATTTATTGTATTTTTGTTTGGTGTTGGTGTTAAATTCTACCCCTCTCTTTTCCATAAATTCCGATACATTCTGCCCTTTTATTCTATCGACAGCTTAGCTCCGACCGATGAAGCCAATATGTAGTTTTTCTTCCTCTTCTGAACACGTGCTGCGATTCCTCTAAAGATGTATCCCAAACTATCAATATTCTTGTAAGTACTTTGATTAGTATACTTGTCAGAGTAATCCTTCTGCTGTTAGCGCAATCTTTTGCGTCTCCGTTCTTGTATAGTGGTACAATTATTCATGTATTCCAATCGTCTGATATGTTCTTTGCTACTATGATTTGGTTGAATAATTTTGCTTCTTCTTCTGCTTTTTGCATATATTCTGTTTTATCCCGGTGCTCTTCCTATTCTTAATGAATTCTTAATTAATTGCACTTCTGACCTCTTCTAATGTTATTTGCTGTATACTATTTTTTCCCTCTTCCTGTCTTATTGCTTTTTCTTTTTCTTCAACTTTCTTTTCTCCTTGGTTAACTCTTTAAAGTATGTTTCCATCTGTTTAATATGCCTTTATGTCTGGGTTATTATATTTTCATCTGTATCTTTTATATTTTTGAAGTTAGGTTGTTCTGTTTTTCTTAATTGTTTTAAGGAACTGTAGAACAATTATTGATCTCGATCATTTTGTCCCGTATTTTTTGTTTCAACCCTTCCAATGATTGTTTTTTTTTTGACTTTTTCATTAGCTGTACGACCTCTGCTCTAGTGGTTTTGTACACTTTCTATATTTGTTCATTACAATCAGGATGAAACGATCTATGAGTAATTTTTTTCTAACTTGAAATACTAGTTTTTTAAGTATGTAGTGGTGTAATGTACCTACTTATTTTAATAACGCCGATTTAGAAAGTATTTAAAATGACGTAGAATAAATATTAAGGAGAGAAAAAATACAAAATAAATGTATATATATATGTATATATATATATCCAAATAACCAAGAGAGAGCACATTATGTGTCCCCTCTCGACCGAACTAGAGGTACGACCACGACTACCGGTACTATCTAATTGATTGGAACGATGTATCCCTATTTCAAGATATTCTTGAAACACTTATGATTTTATGTATTCTAGAAGATCTTAAATAAATAAAACAATAGTCTGGCAACGTTTAATTTTCTCAATAAATTTTTTAATACAAACTCTTTTCAACTACATTAAAACGTAACAATTGAAAGATTACAACATTTTTAAAATAATGATTACTTAATGAAGTGTTCAAAATTTGCTCCATTTGTGAATTGACAGAACCCCAATCGATGGTAGAATGCGTCTACCATATTTCTCCATGATTGTCTAGAAATTAATCGAGAATCATCTATAATTCGTTGCCTTAGCTCTGCAAGATTCGCTGGTTTAGTTATGTAAACTGCATTTGTCAAGTACCCCTAATAAAAATAATCTGTAGGATTGAAATCAGGTGAACGTGGAAGCCATTCAATACTACCTCGTCAATCAATCCATGGTCGGGGATATATCTCATCTCATATCATAAAGCTGAACATTTACACCAAAATGAGCTGGAACTCCATCTTGCTGAAACCATATCTGATTAAAATGTACACTGTTTTATTTATTTAAGACCTTCTAGATTATATAAAATCATAAGTGTTACATATGGTTGAACTCGTATTAAAGAGAAGATTCCAAATGTTTAAATCTGGAATCTCCGTATCCTAAAATAGGTTTTTCCCAAATTTTATAGAATTCGGACTAGCAATTTACGAGATAATTGGGCGTTTCCAGACTTTTGCTCCACGCTGTATATTAAGGCCAAATTTGTTTAAAATTTACCAAATAATAATTACCTAAGTCTCGAGTCACTAATTTGTTTTGTTTTATATGAAATACTTAAATATTTCTAACTCTTGTCTATGCTCAACAAGTTTTCCAAGATCTGTCTTAAGTTGATATTATTATTACCGTAAGAAAGGCTTCTTTCGATAAAACAAAATTCATAATCTCTCTTAAAAAACAAGATAGAGTTTAATTCAGCACGACGAACTATAATGCAAGACATTCTATTTTCAAATCGGTCGACTCACTAAATCATAATTAATTTCTATATCCAATTTACTAAATCATAATTTACTAATTCCAATTATTTCTATAATTCTCGTTCCAATTTGTATAAGTAAAAGTTTAATCGAAGTAATGTATAATTAGATTAGTTAACGTATCAATGTTCTTGTATCAAGAGCCTAGCTTCAAAAAACGCCTATATGTAAATCAAATCCGATTTACTTTACATTAGTGTCAGAAGTGAGGGGATACTGAATTTATATTACAACTATTTAACTATTTAAAAAGGTTTTGTTCTTTTGAGCCTTCTTGTGAGATTCTTATTATCGATTATCGACCATTTCTACTCATTTTTCTGAAAATCTATAAAAACTAGTTTAATTTCTAAACATTTAACATTTTATGTTTGTACATTTGTTATACAATTATATTTGACATTATTTTTAAAGTTAAAATTTAAAATATTTATACGGAAAGTTCGTAAAATATGAGTAATGGGTTGCTATAAAAGCTGTTTTCTGAACGCAAAATTAAAATATCTCGCACGAACAGATGAAAAATGATTATAAAACTCTCTACGTCACAAAACTTTTGCCTACATACTTTACGAGCAACTTGATTCCAGAAATCTGCGATAAGAGCTTGTTTAGTCTAGACGCAGTTCATTTTCAACATTTCTCTAAAATTTACAATAAATTCAAACAAGCTAAAAGAATGTTAACATAACACGGCTCAGTAATCTGAAGGATATTCATAAAATGTGATTTACTACATTCGGGTATCCATTAAATCTGTCAAAATACTTCATATCTGCTTTATTTTTCATTTACGGCTTGTCAGCAACGGGGTAATATTTCATTTAGTTATCGCTTTTTGTTTATAACATACATTAAACGAAATTAGGACAATTATTTTATACATTTTAAAGCTGTACTTATTTTTTTCTGTTTACATTGAAAGTCGTACGCAATAGTTTGTTGTATGCGCCAGTCGACGACGTGCCAATTATCTTTTCTTCTACTGTAAACTAAGTATGACAGTTTTCTAAGAGAATACAGTGAACTCGACATATTTATTATACCCAATTTCCTCACCCTTAAATTAAAAAACTACCAGTTTGAATTTGCATTAAGACACTATTTTTATTTACGATACTATTTAATTAAATTTCTTTTCCGTCTTCCAGTTAATAATTCTGTTACCTCTTACATTTTTTTTATTCTTTCTAAATTCACGTTTTGTTTCTTCAGATCTTCATTATAAGTTTTTTTTTGTAACATTAATGGTGCTAACAAGCGAATTAAACAGACTTACCACTATAAGGCTTTTCTTTTAAAATTTCCTCTTAATTTTTCTATTTACTTAGTTTATTTTGCAAATATCCAATTCATTTTCATCCAGTTCATTTTCTAATCCAGTTATTCTATCTAACTCCTTTCATTAAACATTCTTATCGTTCAGTCCTCCTTTAAACAATTTACTAATCTAATTACTCTTTTATTATCGTCTCAATAGTTACAGGTGTCCCAAATTTTACTGGATACTAATACCAATAGATAATTCTTTTCTGATATAGTCTAAATTCAACAGTAAAAAAATGATACTTTGTGCTGCACGCGTAGTTTGACAACTAAGTAAGCTGGGCAAAATTGTACAAATTAATAACATAACTTCTGGTTTTGATATGATAAGGCAGAAACTGCTTTCACAAAAAAGCCTTGAGAGTAGCAAAATATAATAATTAAGACACCTTCATAAATATGCCGACGAGAGAGTACAATAGGTTCAGAAACTATCAGTTTTTCCGATTGTTAAAATCTTTGTCCGTTTAGACACAGTATGGTATAAAGTTTATGGAGAGTATTAAAAATGGAATTAACTTGAGTAAATCTGCGTGCAACGATTAATTAAGATTACCATTGTGGTTGAACGTTTAATTTTTACTACTTAAGAAAGTAATTGCACGTTTGTAGTCAAAACTGGTCGCTTAACTACAATTTTTTTAAAAGAACAATGAACAGTAAATTCGGAGTGATATGAAATAGTTCGTTTACCCGAAGTAATTAATGAAAGGGTAAAATAAACCTCAAATGATTTAAAGCAAAGAAAAAATGACTTTTATTTATCAATTTCTAGGCACTGTACATGGAAAACTCTACGTCGAACATACTCGAAAAATATGTCCATAGTCGGAAGAGAAGATTCAAGAAGGGCAAAATTGATAAAATGATGAAACGATAATAATAAAATTTAGAATTCGCTTTTCAAATAAAAATACTCTACTATGGGGACTATATGGAACCAAGTAAATATCTTTAAAACGAAACGGACGATATTTATGATATTTTGTTGGTAAGTGCCAAAATGCATCTGATGTACATTTTTTTGTTAATAATAATATACTTCCGGTTTAACCGGAAATATCCTCAACTTTTTATATTTAAATGGGACACCCTGTATATTTTTGCAGATTTTGAAAGAGCTTGTTATTTCTCGAATTTGTACATACTGAGTTTAGTGGAAATAATTTTTAAAAACGAGAAATAACTCACTTTTAGTTGTAGAATAAGTAAATTTATTTACTTTACTTTACTTTAATAAGAATAATAATTTAAACAAAAATTATTCAAATGTCCAAAATGCTCTCCGTTCACCTCCTCACAATATGCCAACCTATTAACAAATTCTTGAGTTACTCTTTCCAAAACTTCTCCACGTATTAATTCACATTCATCAATAATTCTTTGTCTCAATTCCTGCAATCATGTTGGTCGTTTAACGTAAACATGTTATTTTAGATAACCCCAAAGAAAAAAATCTAATGGGCTTAGATCCGGAGAACCAGCAGACCACTCTATTAATCGATCACCATAACCGATAATCATTAATATTTCAATACGATCTTTTTCACTTAAATGAGCCATTCTTAATCGTACAATTTATTTCCGTAAATTACAATTTGGCAACGGTGACCTACTAGATAGTACTCGTACAATATCAATTTGTTTATCTAAATGGTATTTTACTCTAATGTACAAAAACTTAAAAGTGGTTTATTAAAGTGCTGTATTCCTCGTGTTTACAGATTTTTTACACCAAACCCAATATGTGCGAATTCGAAATAACAAGATCTTTCAAAATCCGCAAAAATATACGGGGTGTCCTATTTAAATTAAAAAAGTTGAGGGTATTTCCGGTTAAACCGGAAGTATATTATTAACAAACAAATGTACATCAGCTGCATTTTACCCCATTGCACTTACTTGCAAAATTTCATAAATATCGTCGTTTCGTTTTAAAGATATTTACTTTGTTCCATACTTTATCCCAACCATGTATAAAAATTACCTGATTTTTGTCATATAGATTTGATCTAATCATTATGCTTGCAATACCGAAAAGTGTTACATTTGAAAGTAATTTCATTTTTCATATTCAAAATTTTTATTGCAAGTTATCATGCATTAAATTTAAGAGATATAAAATTTACTACAACATATATCCTGATAATTGATAATGTAACTAAGATGCCGTGTATTTTAAATTAAGAAAATATTACTTATTTATCATTTCATGTTCAAATAAGGAGAACTTTCATTAGCTAGAAAAATTATAAACATTAAATTGCAAGGTGTTAAACAAATCAATTACATTGAAAAACAAGCAAAAAAAATATACTTTTTATACTTTCACTGAAGATCAGAAATGATGAGTTTTTAATCACACTATTTGCTGTTTAATTAATTTCAAGAAATATATTTACCTTTCTTCTGTTGGCACATGAACTGTTGGTTGGATTTGCATAAAAATGTAGGATTGGAAAGTAATGGATGATTGAAGTAATTTATAGGACACTAATTCATGACATTTGCGTAAATGAATTCGTCCTTAGAGACAATCACGTCGGAATTTTTCAGAATCGGGTTACGGCCGGTTTAAAATGTATATCTGACTTTAAAAACATTTATTACCTAATTTGGTAACAGATGAGAACGAACCAACATTGAAAAACTTCAAAGAAACTATATAAATTTACCACAAATACTTTAATTAAAACAGAAGAACTAGTTTCGACTAAATTCAGTCTTCATCAGGTCTTCAAAATATATAAGTCACATAAATAATAATTATATGAGCACATATTCAAAAACTTACCAAAAAATAACAATAAAACAGTATAAGTTACATCATTAAATATAAGTTAATATACGAAGTTGAAAAGTAAAAATTCAAACGATGCAAGTTAAAATTTAGTAAATTATTGAGACAAGTATGTGGTAAACTTAACAATCATAAACATTTATTATTTAAAGGTAAAACAAATATTATTATGATAAAACTGAAATGAACAAACAAACTAAATTAAACATGGTAGGTATAATAAGAAGAAAAATAACTTCCACAATAGGGTAGAATGCCAAAATGGGGTAAGTGGACACACCAGTCTGACAACCAATATTAAAGGTAGAGACTAGTGTGAGTGTCACCCATAACCAACTAGAAAAGTGAAATGGGTCACGGAAAATTATCCACCAAGTGGAACTAGAAAGCCAGAACTAGATCACCCTCAAAAGGGGTGAAAAAGAAAAACCCACTGAGATTGGGGAAATAGATTGATATCTTTTGATCAATAATTACGGACTTAAATTCAAATGTTTAGGATTCTACTAATAGATTGAAATTAGATTTCCGCTAAAGGCTTGGTAAAATTACTGACGTAATGATGTCGAAGGTGTTTAAAAATTTTATATTGTTGATTAAAGTTGCAAAGCGTGTCACATATTATAAGAATGAAATCTCAGAATTTTAGGTGCGGTATTGAAATGAGTTGTTATTTAAAAATAATAGACTAGTAATTCACAAAGGTTAATTAATTAGGAAGGATAATTTTTCAAATAAATGTGATTGATATTAGATGGAAAAATTATTTTTTTTATCTCCTTTTTTTGATGGGCTGTTTAACCAAAATTAATTTTATATATTTAGAGTTTTGAACAAATTAAGCAAATAATAATCAAGTTGTTCGAAATTTAACGTAAAAATACATTCGTCTGCGTTACTAATTATCTAAAATCTAAATAAATGGTGCAAGACTAGTTTTGGAAAGTCGAAATCCAAATCGGCTTAATAGTCCTATAATTTTTTTTTACATAAAATTCAAAATTTGCACTTATCCCAATTATAATATTATTCTCGAATAAATAGATAATAAAATAAATATTATAATATCTCTGAATACAAAATTACGGTACTAAAATAGAAGAATGAAATAAAGAAGAAACAGGAGTTGGTTATGATTTAAAATTTAGAGTGTACTAGATTTAGTTAGGCAAATTAAAAACTAAAATTGTTTATAATAGTTAACATCCTAAAATCTAATATAAAATCTAAAATGTATATTCAAATAATTAAAAAAATATTTTTTTACAACGTACAACAAAATACAGAACAAAATATAGAACAAGCAATTTTTATGGCCTTAAAAAATGAAAATGTATAATAAATAAAATTACACACCTGTTTCGTCACAGCAAAATATACAGAAGTTAACTATTCTATATCATCATCAAATACAATGTGTTGGAATCATACGGATTTTTTTTTGTTTTAGTATAAATCCTAAAATGCAACTATCAGATATCCATTTTATTTCAGTCGTGGACGTGGTTTGTAAAAAAATATGAATTTTGCTCCGGAGTAAAGTACCTTTATTTTTGACAATATCGAAAATTGCTATCAATCTCACAATCCTCTTATTTAAACTTCCATACGACTTGAGAGTTTATTACATTTATGCTCCATTATCCAAAATTGGTTCTTTGATTAACTACTAATATTGAATACTTTCTTGTCAAAGAAATTATGCAACGCAATTTGTTCACATAAATGGAACACTAAGCATTTTGGTTGAAGTAATTGAGTAATCAATCATTAATCTCCCAATGGTGCACTAAAATATGAGAGAAAACTAATAAATGAATTTACACCGTACTAACTATTATTTTAAATTAATTATAGAACAGGCTAATTATTATCTATAAGGAAGGTCCAATGGATTACATATGGCCAATCTATCATTGTAAGCGCTGTTATCTATCACGTGTATTGAAATATAATTGAAATGCTCTTCAAGGTGGTTGAGGTAACTTCTGCTAATTTTGTCAATTATTTTTTTTACAACCGTTACATGCGCACAAACCAAATTGTGTATTGTTTATCTTTGACTCATACTAATATCGTCACGCCACTGGTGTTTGATATTTGAGATTGTGTATTTGCTATCGTTTATTTGTTGAATATGTACGTTTTTCGGCTATTTTGAAACCACGCCTCCTAAAAAATTTTAGGTGTAAAAGGAAAATTAAAATCATTTAATTTAATTTCCCTTTTTAATTTTCAGCAAAAATTTTGACTGGTACTCTCATACCTTGTGTTTCATAGACAATATAATTGATTTTGTATCTGTAACACTCAATATTCTTGTGCGCTTTTTCGGGCTCTTAAATAATTTGTTATGCATGTACATAGATCATTCTCCTTCTAAGTTATGGCCAATATTCTGATTCGTAAAAATTGAGCTTGGCATCCTAGAACTATATAATTCTTTTCGTTCAGAGCGTTAGATGCGAGCATGTATTATGGTATTCATTTTTTTGTAACTTTTTATTGTAACTTCTGTGAACTAAGACATATTAGTAAGGAAATCTGCAGTGTGCCAAAAGTTTTATAGATTTATGTTAACGTAGGCATAGGTATGGATAATATGGTTTATTTTCCTTGACATTTCAATAATTATCAGTAGTATTGATTTCATAATAATGAATTTATTTGTTTTTATGACTAGGTTTCCTAGAGATATAACCGTTCAGCCGTTTTTTCTATACTGAATAATTTTTATAAATCTTTCCGAAACAGTACGTCACTGTGTTATACCCCTTTCTCTGTCTTTATTATGATGCAGACAAAATAGTGTAATTTTTAAATAGTTTTAAAGGTTAGTCTACTTCAGATAATATAACGCCTTTTGGCTTGAGGTGAATAGCGCGTCATAGAGTATTTTGATATATTATAAACTATTTTTTTTTATATTTGGTAAAGAATATCCAATTCTGTATATTTATGAACGGTTAGAGAATAATTGACGACTAAAAGTTTATCCTTAGGATATATATATATATATATATATATATATATATATATATACATATATATAGAGAGAGAGAGAGAGAGAGAGAGAGAGAGAAAGAGAAAGAGAGAGAGAAAAGTAAGAATATTTAAGAATAAGACACTTGAAATAAATAAACTAAAGTATTGGTATATATGGTTTCGTATTTTGATATGTTGGCGAGTTTATCCGTTAACTTGAGCAGAATGATTTAAAAACTACTATTTTCTGAACTTACGGAGCTGCCTACCTGTGTCTACAAGACATTGGATACATGCGCTTTGTGTAAAGAATAGAATACGATGTTGGAGCTAATACAAGCTAAAATTAAAAATCACATTTGATATATTTTTACGACCTCTTTTGTTGTAAATCGCATCAACGCGAGGACAATTCTTTTAGAAATGGATAGGTCTCAACAGCTTAAAAACACATTACAATAAACCGAAAAACCAAGACACGTCAAGTTCTAAATTGGGGGTATACACTTTTCTAACTTATCCTCAACTGTTATGTGTCATTCCCCTCCCCATCCCTCAATCATGTTAAACAATAAATTTAAATAGGGAAATTAATAAGTATGATACATCATTGACAAGGTAATTGTATGGATAACTCAGCAATATGATTGTTTTTTGCATTCTTTTTGATTATAACACCCTCTTGCGGGAACAAAATCTATTACGTATTCCAACGGTGATACTTTATTTGAAAAATAATTTCATTAATAAGTCAATGCATAACATAACAACATGTAATGTAACATTAGGCGTAGCATAAGATAGATGTTATTAAAGTTAAGATTAAATCAATTTAATTTTAATAGCAATCAACTAAAACAACAAATTTATGCTACGTAGTGAATTGTTTGTAAAATTACACTTTCAAATAAAGTATCACACAATGGAATACGTAGCAGTTTTTGTTGCCGCAAGAGGGCGCTAAAATTAAATAGAAAGCAAAGAACAATTATTGCTGAATTACCCGTAAAATTAACTTTTCAGTGAAGTACCATACTTAGTATTTTCCCTAATTAAATTGTATTGGTTAATATGATTGAGGGGAGGGGCATGACATATGACAGGTGAGGATATGTAAGAAAAATGTACCCCTCAATTTAGAAATTGGCATGTCACGGCTTTTTTGTTTATTGTAATACATTTTTCAGATATTGAGGGTGAAGTGAATATTTATTAATTATTCTTTAACCCTTTGGAACCCAATTTTTCTGTTTTTACGATCTTGGCTTTCATAATTTCCTTATAGTTATAACCATAGAAGGTTACAGTGTATAAAGTGTATAAAACCAAGTTTTTACAAAAAAAAACCAAAAAAATAGTGAACCGCTGGGTATATCACGTGTACACTTTCTCGTATTTACAAATGAAATAAACCATCCAATGTTGTCAACATTACTTAATTAGTCCTTAATTAGTACTTAATTATCCCTATCAGTATTAGCAGGAGCAATTACAATACTTTTAACAGATCGAAATTTAAATACTTTTTTTTGATCCGGCTAGAGGTGGAGATCTTATTCTTTACCAACATCTATTTTGATTTTTTGGTCATCCTGATGTTTATATATTAATTTCACCAGGATTTGGAATAATTTCTTATCTTGTAAGTAAAGAAAGAAAAAAAAAAAAGAATCTTTTGGTACTGTAGGAATAATTTATACTATAATAGCAATTGGATTACTCGATTTTCTTATATTCACACTAGGAATAGAGGCAAGACCTCGTACTAAAAGGTATTAGTCAAAATAATTAGCATATAACAACACATTTACAGAAACAGTGACAAATGACAAAACTAATTAAAAATACAATATAATCAAATTTAACAACATTAAATAAATTTATGAAAATAATTACTAACATAATCTCACAATTTTCTATACTTACTTATACTTATTATTTGTTCCTAAGAGAAAAAGGTTCTCTTTATCAGAACGATTTTATTGATAGATAATCTTCTAATAGTTGTAAAAAATACTAATAGAAAAGCTCTTAAACTGAATATATGACCTATCGTAACCGGAATATTCATTTCATCGTAGCGGGAGCTCCATTAATCAATACATTGAATTTTTGAAGGCACTCAGTGTGTTTGATTGGCAGGCTGGGCACGTAGCTACGAGTTCTCTTTCTTGTCCGTCTTCAGATCAGAGCGGTAGGGAAAATATGATTAGATACAGTTAAGAATTAGAAACCGACTCATTTATACCATCTACACAGTGCGGAAGAAAAGATAAATAGTCCGATCCAAGACGGAACAAGATGATTCCTAATAGAATTGGAAACCAGTGGAAATAAGAGTTCTTGAAATAAACTTAAAAGAATCATGGATGTCAAAAAAATTAAAGGATGAAGAAGGAAAAATACTAAGAGGAAATAATATATATTCTTTTAATCCACTTTAAACAACTAAAAATTATATTTCTAATAGCTTTTATTTACTAATAGAATTAGTTTCACCACGGGTCCACACATTAGCGCCAACATCGACTCCAACAAGTTCGTCCAATGTGTGTACCGGTGAAATCAGAGTGGGGACAACGTGGACTGGATCCAAAACGAGTCGGTTTTCTCGCCAAAGATCAAAGATATCGGCACCAACGTTGGAGATCGTGGCCACACATTAGCGTTCTATTCAGTGGATGCTTAGCAACAAACGGGTGAGGAACGTTTAGTAGTATTAGCGAAAATGAGTTAAGAGAAATGGACACGCACCGACTGTTACTGCGCATCAGACATGTTTACGTTGGCTTCAATGTATTAGCACTTCAAGAAAAACAAGCCAACGTTGGAACGGACATTGGCGCGAAATCTACCCTATTCTAAATGTTTCAAATTTCACTAGTCTTTTCTAAATCAATCAAATATTTTGTAACGATTTGGATGAACAGACCACGGCTATGAGAACACTGGTTATAAATCCATAGATATAGAGGACAAATACAGAATAACCTAACCTATCCATTTATTTATTTATTTTTCGAATGTCCTCCCAAACATAATTTTTTTTTAGAATGTTCGAGAAGCGAAGAAAGTAAGTATATAAACAAGGAAAATTGACGTTGAGTACTAGCAGTGAAGAGTCAATGTTGACAAGGGTGAATTAGTCATTTTAGTTTTTTTAAGGCAGTAGTGAATTTTTCAAATAAATCTACACAAGTGTTATTCTATAATAGGTACATAACATTAGAAAGAGGATCAGATAAATTGCTACATTTATAATTCAATAACAATATTTAGGTTATTAGGGAAGATTTGAAAAATTAATGCGAATTTAGAATTTAAGAGGTACGTAAAAATGTAGTTTTCATGATAAATCAGTGAATTTATAAAAAAAATAGACATAAGAAAAGTACATGAAGACTACAAAAACGAAAAACTAATAAATGGAACTATTAAAAGCTTTCTATAAAAAACATAGTTAGAATAAACAAACAGTTGGAAGAATTTAGAATATTAAGACTAAAGCTGTTTTAAATGGAGATAGATGAGCATCTCAAAGAAGCAAAGAAATCGATGACAACGTAAAAATTTTATTTAGAACAAACATCTCGTGGGTTGTACGGTTGGAAATATTTTCCTAACATTTTGTATTAAATATTCAATATTTTCCAATACGTGTTTTAATATTTTGTTAATGAAACAAAGGTGTATTTAAAAAATCAAATTTTACGGTCATCAGCAGACCATAAAGAACTGCTACATATTTAAATCTATGTGTTACACGTTGTAAACTTCTCGTAAAATTAAAAAACAAAATAAAGTTTTAGAGTGTGTGTTGTCCATATCGTAAACTAAACCTCGATTGATATCAGAAACATAAAAGAGACTTTATGTTGACATAAATCTTTGAATAATTTGTCAACACATCACCGTGTTGTATATTGTTATTGACAGTGATTTAGAAATGTACGTATTTATAATTTGCTTATAATCACTAAAAGACTTATCATGCCATTATTTACTGGTTAATTTATGTATTAGAATTATTTATTTATTTATTTATTTATTTGTGTTTTTCATTGTTCAACGATAAACTTTGGTGACTTGAAATGCTGCTACTTACTGTAATACTTTGGAACCTTATTTGTTTACTTACGATATCAATGATTTTTTCTTATTGTGGTTACTACTTTTAATGCCTAGAGGTCAATGTATCTTTAATAATAAAAAGAAATGATACATTTTCTCGTACAAATATATCCTGCAGTATTTTCTTTGTCGAACGTATTTCCTTTACAATCAAACCTAATCGAATTTCCTTTAGTTAAGTGGGGGTTTTGGAAGTTTTTCGGCAACATCGCACGTGCTAAACCGAAACGAAGTTAGGATTGATTTATCTCGGGACTGATATCAAAAAAGGACTTCTGACGAAATTGTCGAAGAGGTTTTCGAGCGCGAATCAAACATTTCAGCTCGAAATCTTATCTATTTCTGCTTCAACCTTTGATTACGCTATTTTGGAAACACCAATCTCAACAAATTGTTTTACCTCCGATAGTCACAGTCGCGGCTTATGGGTGTTAAATTAGGATTGGCTCCAGAACTGCCTCAGTGGCGTCCCAAAAGGCACTTTCCAGATATTTAGAATTATTAGGAAAAATTTGTTAATTGCAAAGGACCTTCTACTTCTACTAAATTATATCTCGTTTTCATAATTAATTATTATGTTATTTTTATTATATCCAATGCTGTAATTTCTTTCCGTCTCTTCAGAACCCTCATATTTATCTGATCTGTTATTAGATTATATATAATCTTCATCTTTTAAGCTTGATTTTTTAGTAATGTTTTGTACCTTATTTTGGTTTTTCTAGAGGCTTTTTTGTTATTTTACCAATTTACTTGCGTGTTAGTTGCTTTTAGGAATAGTTAGATCTGTTTGTATTTCTTTTTGGCATTTGTTGTCAACCAAATGAACTTATCTGGTACGGTCATTTTAAAATATTAAGTGATTAACTATTAACTTGAAAATATATGGAAGCTAATAGATACATGAGAGGAGAAAATGTAGATGCAGAAAACCACCGTTAGTGCAAAAAGCACATAATGCCAATTTTAATGAGAAAAATATGAGGTAAATGGTTGAAATCGTCAAAAACCAGAGATATTGGAAGAAGTAATGGAATGAAAAATAAAAACATAATTGCTTTTTAATATCTTATCTTCTAATGTTTTAACTACGAAAATGTTTTTATTATTCTGTTGTGTCTACAATTAATCTGACATGGTAGACTACCTATTATTATTATCGAAGCATTCAAAGAATATTCATAATCTTTGTGTCTCTTATGTTCAATTTAGTTGTTAAAGCATCTATTTCCTCTTATACTTCAGTTTAATGGGACATATAAAAGGATAAAGTAGATATAACGCCACTGACTAGTCACTTTATGCCCCATCGCCGGATATATACCAAAGAGGATTTCGAATAAAATTGAATTTCTTTTGGAATACACTTTTCAGTTTAAAGCTGTCTTGTAAAGTGCGCTTGAGTCAATGCCTCAAGAAAATATGACTACGCAATGATATAAATTCAGATTGAAAGGTGTGCCCAAATAAATCCCTTTAGTACCATAAAAGCGTTAAAATAATTGGATCGGGTCTAGTTTTCCTCAAATACACACTCATCTTATTAAACTCTCCCATCAAATTGAACTTATGGAACTCTATACAACCTAAATAATTATAAATAGAGGTCTACCATTTTTCTGTCTGTAGAGCGGAATAAAATTAATTTTTAAATGGAAATGAACAAACTGGTTCTGAGTATTGATGTTTTTATAACGAACATGTTAATTGAATTCTAATAAAAGACTTATTTTGCGCATTCGAATTGGAAGCGAACCTTTTGTACCTCGAAATAATAGGTATTTTGTTTAATTCTAATGTGAAATGAAGTGTGTCTAGATAAAGTATTGAAAGTGTTTATAAAGATTCACAAAGGAAGCTCACGTGAGCAAGCTTATAGGATCATTTTGACAGTTACTGAACCGTTGATTGAATGGGCAATTTCTCCCTACGATGCACATTCATTTTAGGAGGGTCCTCCCCTACCGGACGCCGTTTGGTACATAAATTGTTACACATTCATAATTATTGATTTCTTTTTTATTTTATTTAATCTTATTAAAAGTTACCGGCCTAAACAAAATATTATTTAATTTTAGAAATTAGGCTTACCAAGTTGGGATGGATTTTAAGATGATATTGATTTAAAAATTAGTGGAGATAGCTGGGAAGTTATAGAGCGTATAAGGCTAATTTCAAAAGAAAAATATTCTGACTGGATTTTAGCAAAAATATACCGTGAGTGATAATATTTAAAAAACTATTACTTTTACACTTTTGTAAAGCAAGTATTCAAGAAAATTATAAATTGGAGTAAAGTTCTTAAAATGAAGTTGACCAAGAAGTGTTATGCATTAGAGTGATTAGTATCTATAATCACTATATTAAATGATTAGATTTTTCACAATTTAAAAATTTTGTAAATATTTTCACATCACATTTCTCTTTTCATTTGTTAACTTTTTCTTCTTCTTTTCTTCTGGGTTATTATTTTGGTCCAAACAGTACGTGTCCCCACCCTAATGCAGTTATTAAATGGCCCTGTTATAACTCGCATTACAACGAAGAAGACAAATCATTCGTATGTTACTAATACGGGCCTTTATTGACAAATCACAAATATTTAGTGTTGACTCAATTAGAACGAAACACGTTGGGTTCACGGGGATAATTCAATTGTCCAAAACTAATTTCGTGTCACGCTGGTAAAAAGAGGAAAACAGAGAGGGGCGATTCACCAATGCATGCATTTTTTAGAGGCCCATGTATTTAATAAAGCTATCGAACAACCAGGTCCGGCATGAACAATGTACAAAAAAAGTGAGATGCAAAACCAAGCAAAAAGGAAAAGAAACGTTGTTCAGAATTAATAAACGGATGTATAACAAAAAAATGAAGAAGAGGGTGATGAAATATTGGTAATAAATTAAACTGATTCATACGTTGGACTCAGTTTTCAAATAGTTATCAATACTGACACTTCATGTATCAATGTTCTTTTATAAAGGATTGGAATTGTAAGTAATCTTCTTTATTTATATTAACGTAATGGAGACATTAACATGAAGAACTGCACACATGTACATATGTAATTAAGTATAACACACCTCTTAGCTTTCATTGGACGCCATTCTCATCGGATGTTACACTGTAGACATTCAGGTCTCTTTCTCTCAAACAAATCTCTTTCGCCTTATTATCTGTTTGTTGACTTAACCGGTACTTAGATTGCATCGTAAGAGTACGAAACAAATGAACAGCATTCCTAAAAACATGCGTGTATACTTTTCCTCTGTTGGTAAATAAATAAGTTTATTTTATATTTACTTGGTAAAGCATTTTATCCCTGGTCAAATAAAGACTGTTTAACGTAGCAATTTACGATATTTTGTTGACAAAACATCAGGACCGGACTTAAGATTTTAGACAGATAAGTGGAAATTTACACAAATCCATCAATTATTTTTAACAAGATAAACGGACAATATTTCCTAGGTTTTAAAAATATTTTTTTATGTATTTTTAAAGGAGCGTTCAGTGCTGATAAAAATCTAACTTCAAAATCGGAAGGTTAGTTTCAGTTAAGATAAATTTTATTTTTTTAGTAAACTTACATTTCTTTTCCATATACATTGTTCTCGGCTTCTCTGCCTCATACCTTAGTTTATGACTTCTCTTTAGATTTTTTCGGTCTATCTGCTCTGCATAGTCACGATAGAAAGACAAATTCAATATTGTTTCGGATTAATCCAACTCAAAGCCATAAACTATGTATGCCAAATCATGATTTCATTATATAATGTAATCTTTATTAATATATCCAATCTCATTTTCATTATTCTTTTTTTATTTTTCTTCTTCTTTTCATGTCTCATATCCCCTTTTCTTTTTTTCTTAATAATAATTTGATTATAATTTACCATGTTCTTTTTCACAGCTCGCGTCGCCGTCATTATCGATCATTTCGTTATGTTAGTTTTTTGCTGTAGATCTATCTTAATTTTTCTGTCGAGCATTAATTCTAAACAAAGCATGGACAAACGCGGATTCATTTATTTATGTTGTGTGAGCCAGTCTGCATCTGCTTTTTGTGCTAGTTGCCGTCATGTTGAAAAACCATTCCTGTTTTAATATTTTACACAGCTTTTCACCACGGTTATTGTTTGATACGATGTGATTAATTCGACAGTTATTGGTTGTGTAAAGCATAAAATTAATTTTAAATTGCGGAATAGCGACAGAGTCTAATCAAATGCTGGTCATTTAGGAGGTTTTATTTTCAAAAGTCCTCACGAACCGCACGTTTAAATATAGTATTAATATAAGCAAACCGTATGTTTTCTCCACCTACATGCAAATTTGTTATGTGAAGGTAGGCAGGTAACAAACACCTTGTACTTGAGCTGTTTTTATTAAACACACCGTGTTAGAAAGACTATTAAATTAAATTATTAAAAATTTAAATGCTTTCATATTATTGCTCGTATTGTTATCCTACATATTTTGGTGAACTTCAAATGTCTAAAAAAATAGATGATACAAATAAAATCTTGGAATTTTTTGCCAAATACTTTAAATATTAGATAAAAAAATCTAGACTTCGTCTGAGGCAACCGAAGCTAAAATGGTTGTTAATGGTCTATGCCAGCTTCCCCTTAAAACTTTGCGCTAATCTTCTAAACACCCTGTAGTTATTTAAAATAGAAACATATTCTGAAACTTTAATACTTTTCAGAATAATAATGATGAAAATAATTATTCAAGTACTGATAATATTAAGTATGCTAATAAGAATATTAATGATTATAGTTAGAATAATGAGAGCAGCAATTTGTATGATTTAATTTTAGATTATTAAATTTTAGTATTATAGGAATCTTTCAAAAAAATTAGCTGTCAAATTATAAAAATTACGCTGTGACTATGAATTCATAAAGTAATAAATGTCAGAAAAATTTGCCTCTCCAAAATTTGATTGCTAAGGGTAAACTTTGTTAAAAGCATACAAAATCGATGATCAGTGATAAAGCCATGTGTTTATCCTATAAAACATAACCCACTTTTGTAAAATAATAAGTTGCGGCTGCGTGCACTTTTGAAACCCAAGTAGACTCAACGTTTTCGTAAGTGATCTCTTAATTATGGAAGGTGTTTGTTACAAATATAATTTAATTGTTTAAGAATTTAACTTTTTAAGTACACCCTAAAATGGCAATGACCGGAAAGAATTTCTCGGCATTTAATAACATTTATGATAGCGAATAATAAATTTCGTTTAGAAGTTTAGAGTTTTTTTTATATATATAATTTTCTAATGTTTGAAAACAATGGGTTAATTAAAAAAATGTGAATAGTAGTATCACAAAATCCCCCCTGTGATTATACTATATTTATTCGTTTATTGTTTTTTTGTATTTTTATATTTTAATTGTTGTTTTATTTAATTTTATGTTCTTTCGTTTATAATTTAGCGCCCAATTTCTTTTTTTTATAAATTTTTTATAAATTTAATTCAATTTGATCCTAGATTTTATTTATCATTTATCAACATAATTTAAAATGCAAAATATAAAATCCTCTTACGATTGACCTGGTGAAAAAAATTATAAAACTCCCTAAATTTACAAAGTTTATAATATCATTTTATAATTGAAGCCCAACTTGAGGCTCAAAACATTCAAAATTTCATAATTTCGTACTTATTACAATACATTTTCTTAACAATATTGTTTCTGTTAAACTAAATTAGTTTGTAAATTGGATAATCTCAATATAAATAACACATGGTTGAATTACGGCCAAAAAAGCAACCTACCTTAAGTAATCTCATAAAAAAACAAATCAGATATCTACTGAATCCTAACAAAGACCAAATCAAGGGAAAAAATGGGCGAGATTTCGGGAGCAGTGTCCCTCTTGTAATATATCAGACACTTACAACCCCAAATGGATTGTTGGTTTGTTACATAAAACAAAAACAGACCAACGTGTAATAATTGCATTTATGTAACACGAATTCATTACTGACGGGTAATTATACACAATGTAGCACTGCTGCCTGTTTTTTGAAATGTAATTTTCAAACATCAATAAAAGCACCAGAGGAGTACCGAAAAAAGAAAAAGTAAACTTAAGAACTGCCGTTTTCATTTCAATATGTTATTGAATCAGAATGAATTAATAATAGTTTTTAAAATAAGATTAGGCAGATTGATGTAAATAATATCCATAATCGTCTATTGTCTAATAATAATACTAGACAAGGAAGGTAACAAATTAAATGTTAAATGTCTATTTTACAAGAAGAATGTTTACGAATATTTACAGTTAGTAATTGTTGAACAAAACTGCACTCTCCAAAATCTTACGTGGTCAACGCGACCTTATAGAATTCATATAAAGTTACTCTCGCCCAGTACGAGGGTCATTTGAAAAGTTCGCGAAATGGATGGGAAAATGAATTAATATTTTCTTTAAATGTTTTATTTTTAAACATAATCTCTTTAAAGTTAAATGACCCGATGTTCCAGAGCCATTATACTATTACGAAAGTGCGATTCTGCAAGTCCTCTAAAATAGGTGTCGAAGGCTGCTTTTATATCTTCTTCGGTGGAAAATCGTTTTCCTCGAGGAAAATTTTTAGTCGTGGGAATAAGTGTAAGTCAGAAGGAGCTAAATCAGGTGAATAAGGTGGATGTGGCAACAAATGCTACCTCAGTTCATTCAATTTTCCCATTACTATCACACGGGACGTGCGTTGTCCTGATGGAAAATGATTTTCTTCTTACTCAAGCCAGGTCTTTTTTCGCGAATTATTTCATTTCGTTGTTCTAGAAGTTTAGCGTAATATCCACCATTATTGTTTGGTCCTTGGGAAAATAGTCAAGTAATATCCCTTTGGCATCCCAAAAAATTGATGCCATAACTTTTCCAGCTAACTTCACATACATTGCCTTCTTTGGTGGTGAAGAACCGTTATGTATCCACTGCTTAGATCGTTGCTTGGTCTTAGGTATTCAATAGTGTACCCAAGTTTCATCTGTTGTAGTAAATCGGCGAACAAAATCGGTTTTATTTGTGTCACAACGGTCTAGACTCTCTTGACAAATTCTCATTCTCTGGCGGTTTTGATCCAATGTCAATATGCGCGGCACCCACCTTGCCGAAAGCTTTTTCATCCCTAAATTCACAGTTAGGATATGATATGTTCTTTCACCTGAGATGGCATAACCATATCATGGACTCATCTTCTAGGCTCCCGCGACTATGTTTAAATTCTGTCACCCACTTAGGCACAGTTGTAAATGCTGGAGCAGAATCTCTTAACGTATCCTGCATATCTTCATGATTTACAAAATATTTAATAGCAGCTCGTGCTCGATTTTGTCCAGTTTGCAGGACTCACAAAACTAGTTCTTTTCAAAGGATCACCAATCACAAGACAGTTGGCGCAATTTTTTCCATATATTTTATTCGAACTTGTACTATCATCTGTGCTTCATTTCGCGACCTATTCATATTACTCTCGTATATAGAATTTTAACCAACAAAGTATTTAAGACATCTTAAGTGCTTTTATGTTAAAATGAGTCAGTACTTTTATAACCTCTTCTAGTCATAAACAAACATTGCAAGGCACATCAGCTTCTGGTTTGGGTACTTCGGAAATAATCACAATTCAAACCTATAGGTATTCCTTTCACAACTGTAAGTAGAAAGTCCCAAGGTAGTCTCAAATATCTTGCTGAGTATAATAATTGTAAAATAAAAATATAGAGTCCAATGTGTCCTGATTTTGTTTAGAAACACTTACAAATTAGGTAAAGTCGATCATTCGTATATAAATAATATGTGTCTAAAGCACATTTAAATAATATTACTCCCCAAATCTAGCTTGAGACTTGGGATGTGCAAACCAAAAATCAAGAAAATACCGAGAAATATTATTACTCAGTGACAGGTATCTGAACAGTGTCTAAAATGTATTTTATAAAAAATATTAGTCGCTGCATTATTTGAAGGTATATCGAATATCAGAAGAAATATAATTGAAAACAGGATATCTCAGTAGTCTAATCTAAACCATTAATATAAAACTGTAAATAAATAGTAAAATAAAATTTTTAATAATCATTTGTTTTGTTATTGACAAATTTATTATTTAATTAGAATTAAAAAGATATAATCCGTTTATTATATACGTAGGTAACTATTATATTCATAATTAGTATGCAATATGATAGGTTACATTACTTTTAAATCCTTTTTAGAAATCTTAATTACACAAATATTTTTTTATGGAAATAGCCAATGTCTATTTAGGAATTCATATGAATATTTTAAAATGTAAATAAAGTATTACTTTTATTGGTAATAACACTAACAACTAAAGCAACCGGAGCTAAACGAATTCACGAATCCAAAATCAATCTATTTTATTTAAATTAATTGTTTCAACTCTTACTTTATGGAAATTATTCATAATAAATTTGTCAAACTTCTATCTGTCTTAGAAAATGGTATTGTCAGATACCGAAACCTTGGGAGACTTGAATACATATTAAAACCCTTTGGAAGACTGTGGAAATTCAAGTTAAGTATTATTTATTTATATTTTATTTAAATTGAGAAATGATTATAAAAAACACTGAAGCACTTAATATATACTTTCCTAACGTATTCATAGATTCAGCGCGACTTTCTACATGCTCTAAATCAAGCACCCTTTCAGAATCTTCTAAATCACTTTCAAAATACTTTTCTCACTAGAATAATTATTAATGTTTATAATAAAATCATCCAATACTTGATCTAACATATAATTATTTTTTTCGCATTTTCATAAAGTGATTCCAATTATCCACTTAAAAATTATTTATAAAGTCATGACAGTATTGGATCGAGAAAAATTTAATGACGATTGTATACATTCATTACAAAGATATCATATATTTGCCATCCATAGATAAAAAATATAGAATATTACAATTTAAAAACAATAAACAATTAGTTATAACTATTCGCAAGAAAACTAAAACGTAAAATAAAGAAATATAACTCACTTAACAGAGAATAATTAAATATATTATATAAATAAAACAGAAAAATAATAATAAATATGACAAAAAAAACATTACAATATAATAATTACATACAAATAATTATTTAAATATTAAAAATTGAAAAATCCATCTAAAAAAGTAAAATTCTACTAGAAAATGAATTTATAAAATGATTTGTTATTCAATCTTTTAATGTTTACCTTCTTACATAGATTTTCTAACTTGGATTATAACAAAGAAGAAATGGGAAATGAAATAAAAGAAAATATCAATAATTTGGATAATAAAAATGTTTTGTTTTTGACTTTTGTGATCATTGTCAATTTGGCAACACTGTACTACCTTTCGTCACATTCAACCCTTGATATTACTTAGTGAACAGCTCAAAGAATGTCACTCGAATGATCTATGTCACCATTTATTGTGTTTCGGATACTGGGCACCCTGAATTCGCTGTTTCAGATATTCTTGACGCATAGTATCAGTAATAGAGCATATACATGGAAGCACAATATTATTGATTAATGTTTTTGTACCTTCTTAGGAAAACTTTTGTGTACGTCCATGTATTTAGCTATAAAACAGATTTTCAACATATGAATGAAACAGGTGCAGAATAAAAGAGCGATTTGTACATGAAAGCGACGGCAGTAATAAATGCTCAACAATAATGTTATTTAATGCCTTTTTTATAGCGAATATGAAATGCTACAAATGGAAAGCTTTTTGTTAGCTCGTTGAACCGTATAATTATTGTTTTTTGGAAAAATCGGAAAATGTAATTTCATCTCTGACAGATTTAACGTATAAATAATTCAATAATGTACAAATTAGATTGGCGGGAGGCGAATCGTTATCGGCAATTTGATCAGCAGATATATGTAAAACAGAAAAATGCATATATAAAATTTGATCTACTTTATGGAAAATTTGTAAATTAGGCACATTACTAGTAAATTTGATTGGAAAAATATCAGATAAGTTGGAAAGACTTATTTTTTATTCAGCCAATGTAAAATAAACTGTAATGCAAAAACAAATCTTAAATTTATGAATAATAATAATGAAACAGAAGTAATAAAGTTTTTGCTTGTCCGAATAAATATTAAATATAGGAAACACCAGATAATCAACAGATAAAGTACAGTACAATTTGAAGAAATAGAATGATACACTAAGATACGGACACTATTAAAATCAAATTTGAATTATATTTAAAATGAAATTCAGTATCTTATGAATATAAATTAATTCAAGTAGACAATAAAATCAATACAATAAAATTTTCCATACTTGCAGATTTGCTAAGTGTCAATTATTTTGTTACTATTGGAAATTTCTATAATGAGACTCTTATTTGGTATAAAATTTTATCTAAAAATTTGTGGTTTTTCATTATGATTCTAAATAATTAAATTAATTAAAGTAATTTAAAAGAGATACTATTTAATTCTATTATTTATTTAATTAGACTATATTTTAATCAGTCCTGAAAAGATATTCCGATGTGAAAATGCTCTTGAAAGATTTTACGAGATTCATCCCATATTTCAGTTAGTCCTGCGCTTATATGATTCTTCGATCTTCGGTTCGATCTTATCTTCGAATAAAATAAATAAACAGGCATTAGGCGATCTCCACAGGGAACTAAATGTTCAATTCGTGTATTCTATAGAATCACGATTAGTATCTAGGATCACGTTGTCATTTTTATGAAAATTTTAATTTACAGAAGTCGCTTCTGATGTATGTACCGCCATAACGAATGCGTTACATTTTCTTTCATTATAATTCATATGCCAGAATTGAGTGGTTTTTAATCCACATAAATAAACACTCGCCAATTACTTATACAAAAAACAGAAGGATTTCCATGACACTCAAATGTGGTACAAAGGTTCAAATCCAATGAAATATAAAATCAAACCACATCAGTTTTTTTATTTTTAAAGACAACTAGTTTCGACCCTTTAGAATCATCTTTAGTTAGTTTTATAAGTTTGTTTCATTTTGTGAAAGATTAGGAGTCTCCTTTTTACGTTTGTATTTTTAACATTGTTGTTTTCACTGTTGTTATTAGTTGGTAAGTTAACGAATTTATTTTATATAGTATAAAAAATTTGTGAAGTTTTTATACTCTTTCAGACCTGATTTTATGATTGCAATTTATGTAGCATTAATGGTAAACATTTGTTGAAGATTGCACAAGGGGTTGAAGGATATTCTAGGATTTTCTTTTGTAAAAAGCTTCTCTTTCGTGATTGTAACCTCATAATAAATTCTTCAAATCCGGAAAAGTTATTAGAACAGTAATATTTACAGGCACCTTCTAAGGATTTAGCTTAGTTACAAATAAAAAGTACTAACATTGCTAACCAATGAGAACGTCGCTTCTGGTAAGCAAAGAAGCAGCGCTAAAAGTCGAGATCGAGACCAAAGCGAAATATATGTTTTTAAAATCATTTTCACCCCCATGTTATTGAGACCTCTAGTTACTCCATTATTTATTACGTTAGTCTTTTATTGTTGAGCTTGACTGGTATTTTCTAAATTAGTCAGTTAATAATATCAAACATATGAGAAATAAGTTAATATTTTAATTCTAATCTTTTTATTTTACAAAACTGAAGTTTATCAGAAAACTTAAGTTCATTTAATTGTATACATAAACAACGTAACCGAAGGCAGAAACAGACACCTCATACTTTAATCACTGAATTATATATAATGTGAAAAATAAACCCAACAAAATATGTTTATTAACGAACTTGGGAGGTTTAGTGTTCGCTCGATTCATTACTTTAATTTAATTTTACCTTGTTAAATTACTTTTTTTTTTAATTTTATTGTGATTTTTATTGTATCGCTCGCCCGAATAAATAGTTTCAATTCAATATTTTCGTTGTAACATTGTAAACCCCTTTATACTGGGCGCCCTTCAGAATAAGAACTGAAGTCCTAAGAGTATATGAGTCTGATAAGTACCAATTTTCTTTATTAATACAATACGGCTATCGAGTAAATAATCAATCCCCTATGCTTGATATTCGTCAATCAATTTTATCACAAGTACTCATATGCTACCGCTCGGCATAAGATAATTCATTACATCTTTGAGTTCAACTTGTAGAAAAGTTACTAAGTGCAATAAATTTAACTAGTCATCCGTTTTTCTTGTTTTTATATTTCGTGCACTGCGAAATACAAGTCGCCCATATTAACTGCATTAAAAAATTTTTTGAAGTTAGATACTATAGTTTTAAAAATATTCCAAATATATATTTTTTGATTACGTAACTAATCCTCCATTTGTATATACTCTACTGTCTCCAGAACCTCATTTGTTTGACCCATGGTTATCACTTGGGTGGAGCCATTGTTAGTTTTGGAAGAATTTAGGACATTTAAACGAATGCTTACTTCAAATATGAATTCAAGTTCTGCCAATTACTAAACATATTTTAGAAGGCACTTTTATGAAAAATGTTATATTATGTCATTTTTATAGGGGAAATAGATTTGAATGAATTGTGAACTGATTCTTTATTTTTTCGGATCCTTTTTTTGTCTAGGGAATTAAAATATATTTTTTCACATAACGTCAGTAAACGTTGATATTATTTTTTTACCAAGAAGAAAACATTTTTCCCCTTTTAATTATCGTAATTTCTTCAAGTGTATTTTCTCGGCTAAATTTACGCCGTGAGTTGGTATTTATTTTACATCTGTATGAAATATTACTGTAATTAATTGTCAAATTATTGAGTATTGTATTATTCTATTTTAAAAGTTTTTTTTATTTTCAGATTTTATTTGAGTGTGCAATGTGCAATGTGGAAAAAGTGTATTTTCTTTTTTAAATTTCGGAAAATGCTGTATTAGTTGAATACACATTTTAAGGTTCTTTTGTACACTATGTAGAGCAAGAACGTGATAACTAATATCAATGCTCAACTAATATTAGGTTAAATAGAAAGAATATTTAGACACGGCTAATTATTTCATTTCATTTTCTCATTGCGTTTAGCGATCGATCTTTACATAAAATATTGTTACATAAAAGCAGTAAAGAAAACTGACAATAGAGCTTTAAAATCGCCTCCACAGTTATTTTTTAGAGCAAAGAGAGTCAAATATGTAGGGTGATCAACTTATACTCAGAAGTTTGATATCTCCGTTATCTTGAGAAATAGGACAGAATGTTTTAAATAAAAGTTATAGAGTCCAGCTTCACATATTAAAATTATTTCGTAATATATAAGGTGACTCATAAGGTCACGATATATGAAAGTTATGTTTTTTTTAATGGAATGTCCCGTACATTTTTACATTTTTATAAACCTTTTGCCGACCTGATTTCAATGATGTATCAGACTTTATGTCTATTATGTTTAATAAAGGACCTACAGCATGATACCAAAAACTCTAGGCTAATAATTTTTTATCAACTAGTTATAGATATAGACAAAATTTTATTCTAATTTCAGCATATTTTATTTAGAATAATTAATGTTTTCCTTAAATTTCAAAAATAACATTTTTTACTTCATTCAGAGTTAACATTTTCTTACCGCTTATGGGTGGTCATATAAAATGAAAGATTTATTAAAGAAGAAAAAACTAAGTAATTGAAACCTCTTATTTTCAAGGTCGTCCTACTATTTTGAAGATTTGGCAGTGTGTACTAAAATTAAAATACTTATTGTAATAGAAGTGAGATGTGGTTAGATCGAGAAGTAGATTTTTGGTAGATTTTTTGTATTCCTCTTATAGAAATCGCAGCGGTAAGTCCATTTGCAGAGAAAGTAATACAATGCATTTAATCAACTCTTATACCGGCATCTTTTATATACCTATATCGAACTTATATTTTATCGGGGCTAAATACCCGTTTGACTAGTAATCATTAATAATTCAATGAGATTGAATTAAACTTCATAAACGCATCTAATGCAACAAAGCATAAATAAATGATGATATTTAAAAATAGAATACGATTTTCTATGTAGTTTGTTGTTTTGTGACCACATATTTTCGAACAGAATAAATATCGTTGAAGACCTATGAAGATATGAAGATATTTTCCCACGTACAATGATTTTTTTGACGTACAATGTGTAACTTTATAAAAAAACTACAATAAAAACGTGACACGTACACTATGAACTATTTAATTCTAGTATTTAACACCAAAATTCTAGAAGAATCTTGGAAAAAACGAACATAAGATGTTATGAGTACATGGTAAGTAGATGTAGGTATTTACACCTTCCATTTCCTTATTTTTTTTTCAATAAATCTACTGGTTTATTTAGTACAGTTAAGTGGCATAGAAAATTAATTGTTCTTTTATACAACAGCTGTTACATTTGAATATAACAATAACATTATTTACCATTTATATTTTTTGAAATGAAACTATTCTAAAATTAGAATTGGGTATATTTAATATTATAATTTAAATAAAATATTTAGTGTTATTTTTAAACTATAAATATAAATTCTAGTAACGTACTAGTAATTTTTAATTACTGAAATTAAATTTTATTATATAAAATGGCAGGGCGAAAAAAATTAATGGGAGATTCCACGTTAAAAAAAATATAGTGGTCCAATACATTTTTTTCTCAGCCCAACCCCTAAAGAGATATTACCTTAGAAAGGAAATCAATTAAAAATTGAGTTTTAATGTTTTTCTAAACTCCAAGTTAATGTAGAAACTTTGGGGATTATGTACACTAATAAAGAAGTAATTATGGAATATAATAGTAATTTTTATTTGAGTTTATGTCAGAACTTCTTTATGGAATTGAATTTTATAAATAAAAAATATTAGTCGGAATTTTTGTTTTATTTCTAAACTTTTTTGTCTCTTATTTTTTTTCCATAAAACTAATAGTTTTTGAACAAAAAATAGCATTCTTGTTAATGTTTATTAAGTGAAATAATATAAAGGATAATGGAAAAAATAGTCATTCTAAGAATATCACCTAAGTTATAATAAATTATGAAAGTGAATACTTCCAGATACAACAGATGAATTAGCCTTTGTCTCATTTGATCATCGAATGCGCTCAAAAATTTGAGGCGTTTTTATGGTATCATGAGCTGCTTGTATAACATTTTACAATATATCATCGTTAATATCAACAAGCGGTGTACATTACACTACTAAAGACTCGAGATAAACGCAAATGTAGGAATCATACTGATTCAAATCAAGAGACCGAGGGAGCCAGTATTGTGGCCTTTCACGACCTGTTCAACGATCCAAGGATTAAAGAGTTATCAAACTAAAGTGTACTGGAAAGCCATCATGCAAAAATCACATTTCTCAGTAAAACATTTCCATTTAGTGACTGAGAACATGTGGACCAATTAAATGGTCCCTTACAATTCCAATCCAGAATAACATGCGAATTATCTGATTAAAGATACCTACTAGTAAAAAAAATGGGTTTCGTTTGTGAACAATATGTTACTTAATTGTGGATTTTGACTTTGTTCGTCCTCAAACCAGTGGCGAAATGTCACTGGTTGAAGAAATTCAAAGAGCTTGAATACGCTGGATGTGGATACAATTGATGCTCTTTTAAATTTGCCAAATAATTGAATTACTAATATTCAGTCTATTATCAATGTTTGGACTTTTTTGGTCGAGAATAGTTTCTTCTACTACCGCAGTTCTAATATTCTGATATTGACTAGTGTTGCCTAAATTTCTCACAAAACTTCTAGTATCAATAAGAAGTTGAGGAAGACGTGTGAATACCGAAGGATGTAACACTACTCCTTAAACTATTGTGTAATGATTCAGATAACAAAGATTCAAATTTTGTAATGCAACAATAACCAAAGTATAAGTACAAACTTACAAATAAGCTACCATTCATTTAAAAGTAAAAATAAACAAAACTTGATAGAAGACCATGAAAATTCGATGAAAAATAAATAGAAAAATTTGCTAATGAAAATTAAAAAAAATACTATTTTTGTTTGACAACTATTAGTTCTATGAAAAAAAGTAAGAGATGAAAAAGGGTTGTTAATTTCACTCGCTTATAACATAATCTTAATAACGCAAAAGTTTCTTAATTTTCTCTTTACTTGTTATGTAATATCCACCAAAATTACAAGTTTTGTACATTAACTGGGGTTTACAAAAAAAAACTAAATTTTGATTCCTTTCTTTCGGGGATGATATCCCTTTGTATTATGAAGCATTGCCAATTATGATTAAAGATGTTTCATTAAGTCTTTTCACTAATTAATTAAAAAAATTCCTATTATTCATTTCTCCATGATAATAGCTCAGTTAAGTTAATGCAAATATACACTCTGCAGCCTCAATAAACCAAAATTACAAGTTTTGTACATTAACTGGGGTTTACAAAAAAAAACTAAATTTTGATTCCTTTCTTTCGGGGATGATATCCCTTTGTATTATGAAGCATTGCCAATTATGATTAAAGATGTTTCATTAAGTCTTTTCACTAATTAATTAAAAAAATTCCTATTATTCATTTCTCCATGATAATAGCTCAGTTAAGTTAATGCAAATATACACTCTGCAGCCTCAATAAACCTATTTTTAGTTCCAGCATTAATACCTGTATAAAAAATTACCATAGAATCTATTTGATTAACCTTATTTATCTCTTGCATTTGCAGTTTTTTAACAAACCTACTTCCATCCCACTAATAAAAGCAAACTGATATCAAACTTATTTATTATCATTGTTCTTGCTTGATCGCGACTAGCTTAGTTAAGGGATACCGATTTACCTAAAAGAAACGGGAATAATTCAATGTTTCTAGACATTGTCAGTATTCCATTATTTTCTTAAGAATAAGTGTAAAAGAGTAACTTTGTTATCATCTTATTATTATTATTATATCTTTACAGCGGTTGCTCACTTGCTTCAGCAGTATTTAATTAGTTTATTTATTTACACTATACTTGTTCTTAAGAAAACAGTTTTGTTTCTAAAAAAACAAATAAAATCTCCAAAAAAAAATATTTGTTAAAATGAAATAACACGATGCCTTCAAATGGCGATACAATGTCAGTTTAAGCAGATGCACCCAACTCACGTTTGGGACAATATAAAATTCTTAATAAACATTTCAATGGTTCGTAGGTGTTCATGTTGTATCCGAGTTAAATGATATCGTGAGTTGAACGTATTACAAAAATGTTATAAATAATTTTCTATAACATAGTACCTTCATGACAAAGTAATAATAAGTAGAAATAGAATAAATATTTACTATCATGATGTGAAATAGGTACCTAATAAAAAAATACTTATACTGAGAGAAGTTCGTGTTTCTTCATTAATTTTTCAACTAGTTTCCAGTCAATTTCAGATCGCAATATTTCAATTCATAACACCACTGCCATCTAATGAACGTATCATTTATGATGTCAATGGGTTTAGTATTGTGTGAACTAGTTAGTACCTATTTTGTTAAATCAGTTTTTAAAATATCCCAAACGTTTAAAATAACATTCAAACAATTTTCGTTCACCCGGTATTTTTTTCAAGCAATTTATTCTCCCACATGACTAACTGTAATACTTATTTCAACTCCAACCAATATCAACATTAGCTAAAATGACAGTAAATAAATTGACTAATCAATAGTTATGTCAATTCTAACCCTCTTTATGCAAGCTAGAACTCGCAATGTCGCAGTTGCCCTTCATTGACTCTCACTTTAAGTTGGCTCTCCCAGAAAAGTAAAAGAAGCAGGTAACATTTGATATTAATGGTACTTTCACCTGAATACATTTAACAACATACCAGTTAACACACAATAAAACAGTAAAACAATAAAATAGTGAAAATGGAACGCGGCATTTAAAGTAGTGTAACAATTTGGTTGCATAGGCCAAGACCACTGGAAAAAACCCAGAAACCTAACCTAACTACTGGCACCTATGAAAGTTTCCCAAAGATTCTCGATAACGTCAAGAATAGTCTGGAAGCATCTATAATTTTCTAGAACCTTCCAGAAAAATACAAAAGAATATAAATAGCAGAAAATTAACATAAAGGTAGTAATAACGTGTCGTCAAAATACGAAGTAGTGTTATTATTCACGTTAAGTAGTTTTTTAGGCAGTTTTTTAAGCTTTTCCTGTTAAGAGCGTTCTTTACTTGCCTAATTTTCAAGAGTTGCATCGCCTGTAAAACGCACCTCTATAAAGCGCACATATAATCAAACGATATAAATTTAGACTGCATATTTACAACTTTATATGATCGGGTTTAACGGGCTAATACAAAACGTATTTCGTACATGAATCTATTGTCCTCAGCTGGTATTCATTAGCCCACAGACTTATTTTAGGAAAGGGTAAAATAAATTTTTAACTTGCTTGATTAAGTACGGTTTATTTTAATTCAGAGACTTATTCATATTCCTTGAAAAATAGTTATTAAGACTTGTTTTTATCTATGACATTAAAGTTTATTGCGTTTTTAATAACATAACACAAAGGACTTTTCTGTTGCACTGAATTATACTCATTAAGTAATTCTAAATATTATATTTTTTATAACTGTAGTTTTAGAGGTATTAAATAATTCTGACAAGTGACTTTCTTGTATCTCCCTGTATTTGGGAGTCATTTTATCTCTCTTTCATTATTTAGCATGACTTTGTCGAGACCCCTACTAAAGATAATAATTTCTCTACGTGCCATTTTACAAATATTAAATAATTTTGATATGTAAATTTTTACGGTCTCTTGCATCTCCCTCTATGGCCATAACTCTAAAACATTAGTACGCCTGTTGAAACTTCCATAAAATATTTTAATTTTTTATATGTCGACTTACAAATAATAAACTAAAAATAGCATGACACAAAAAATGTTTAGTCTGTTACTCGTAGCCACTATTATTCGCCCGTGACCTAGTTCGTACAGTGCATCCTCAAATTTATTGAGGTCTCTGCGTATCGATGCATTATTATGCATTATCTTAATGTAAAAGTCTCAATATTTTATGTGTAGGGGATGATCATATAAATCGTGAAAAATTATTTTCTTTGATTTTTTTCTTGAAAAAATATAAAAATATATATTTATAAAAATAATTACGGAAAAAGCATACTTTCCCAAAATAGACTATTTTTACAGTATTATAGTAAAACCCGCGGGAGAATCCAAGTTTTAATAACAAAGATGCAGATATTCTCGTTTCAGGATAGGTAAACAACGCTCCTAAATAAATTTGTTAAACCCGAAGAAGTGTTACAATATTATAAATATTTGTATACAAGTGTTTTTTTCTATTCCTTTTCAATAATATTACTAAAATTACTCAGTTTACCATTTATTTCTTATATGGCTACCATTGAGTTTTTAAGAAAAGGAAGCACATATATTTTTTATGCGGGTAGTTCTAGAATACTCTGACCAATACAGTCAATTAATCGATAATTACCGATTACGTCGCTTATTAAATCTTACACTACTTTTACATATTTACTCTCTTTTGCTCTACTTTAATCTTAGTCGACAGTTTCTAATGGGAGTAACTACATTCATTGTTATTAGGAATCTCAATTATTGTCTCAAAAACTTTCTTGTGTGACTTCTATACGTATTGGTTGTAAATTTTAGTAGTCATTGTTGGTCTCTGAAGTTTTACCCAATTGCTTAATGCTTATGCTGGCTGGTAAATTTACTTTTCTATTTATATTATTGCAGCTCATGTAAAAATTCTTGGTAAAACCAGTTTCAGTCTAGTGTTATATGGCATCCCGTGTACGATAAATATGTTAATTGCCGTGAACATGTTCAGAAAAATTTATATTTCAGCTAAAGATGTCCACCGTATTGATATCGGATATTATCTCGTATAAAAGTGGTATAAATTGAAGCAATTTATAAGTTTCATCTCTACTATTTCTCCTAATGGAGAAATTCAACGATATAAAGTTTCACAATTTTTTATATAATCTCTTCGATAAATTTATGAGCATTCGAATCATTTTTGTAGAATTTTTTTTCTAAATAAAGTATTTTATTTTCTGATAAACAAATGATATCAATTTTAACATTTTTTCAAATAAAGTTTTTAATATTAAGAATATAACTCATAATCGGGAACAACTAAAGATATAGCAACAAGCATTAAAAATAAAAAAAATCCGTATAGATGAACATCGACTGAAACGCGTATTTTTCTAATTTACATTTACATAAAACAACAGGTATAATTATTTTTTTAAAGCTTAATAAACATATACGCTTGTGTTAACGGTGTGCGATCAGTTTAACACACCCATGTGTCTGGTAAATAACACTAATAAATTCTAAAATTTTGATTGGTTTATGTAATATTGAGGAATTGTCGTAAAAACTCAATTTTTATGTTGCTAGAATGCAGGTGTTTGTTTACATTTCACTGTGGTTTCCTATCTTCATCTAAATAGACGATTATAGTCAAAATACGTTAGATTAGAATAGATTTACAACAGGATTGTTTGTTATATTGATTGTTTCACCTTAAACAATATATATTTATTTTGGACATGGTCTTAAGTTGGATTGGCTTATTCAGCTGCTATCCACAATCTGCATGTAAGTTCTTCTATTTACTCAGATGTAGTTTTGAAGGCACTTAGGTAGATTTACACAGTTTTAATTCGCCTAGAACGTCGTTCCCTAACACTCTTTTTTTAAATGCCTAGCTTCGTTGGCTTAATCTCTTGCAAGTTTGCCTAAATAAGTAAATTCTTATTTTTGGCTTAGTTCCATATTTATCAGTTTCATGGCCTCCAAGATCACCTGATATTACATTGAAGGATGTGAAATTATTGCTATTTTCAAATACTTCTTTGAATAATAAAGATGCACGTTGAGCTCTATCTTCACAGGTAAATAACATGGAAGGGAGCCATATTAGGAAAAAAATAATATTGTTTCACGAGAAATTTCCCAATATTTGGAAACATCTTGAATAAATTACTTTAGAAAAAAAATATTTTTTTAATTATTGTATCTACCCTTACTTTATGGAACCTATATCAATTAGAAGAAACAATAGAGATAGTAATGGATATTCTTTATATATGCGACAAAAGGCAAGAACATGATTTTTTAGAAAAATTTGAAATAAAGAGATATCCTCAATATACACTAATAATCGAACAAATAAATCTGGAAGTTCAACTTTTTAGATTACCTTCTTGACTAAATGTTGGCTATTTATTTTGGAAAATGAAGAATGTTATCGGTTGGAATATTTAAAATAAAAATAAAAATTCGAGTCTGTATATGAAATGTCAATTTTTTATACCTTTTCTGACGATGCCACAAATCGCAATATTTATATTAAAAAGTTTTTAGAAGTATATTTTATATTTTACATTTCTAAATATTTTTTAATTACTTTTCTTATTTTATTTATAACTTAGTTTTATTCTTCTTCTTCAGTCGTTCTCTCATTGCTGAGAATCGTGATCATTAGCAACCTGCGCTGTCAGTGCCCGCCATTGATTTCGATTTTGGGCTTTGTCTATGGATCCATGAAATGAGGTACCGGTGACCCTTTGAATCTGGTCGGTCCATCGGATAGGAGAACGCCCTCTTGATCTTCGTCCCTCTACGTTGCCAGAAACTATTAATCTCTCCAGATTTTACTTAGTTTTATACTCCTTGACAATTAAATATTGATAAATAGACTCATTGTATAAACATTATTAGATCGGAACATGCGTTCTCTCTAATTGCAACCATTTAATTATTTGAATTCATATGATTATTAGTATTATTGCAACCTGTACTACTTTCCATTTAATCAAAGTCTAGGGAATGCGTTTCTATTTACCTGATTTATTAAATTACGGTGTACATTAAAGACTTGTGTAAAATTAATCATGAATTATTCATAATTTATGCAAATAGATATAATGTTTAAATAATATTGTTTACATAGTTCCACATTAAAGTTAGGCTACAAAGTTAAAATGTTTTTATGGAATTCATAAATATTAATAAATTGGAGATCAATTAAAAAGAGATTTATTTATATTTAATACTTTAATATAAATGGGACTAATATTTTCTGAATATTTGAACCGTAATATGCCGAGACCTGAATTTACTATTTTCTTGAATAAAAGCTGCGTTTGAGGTCGTAGTTTATTTTCTCAAAGTATGCGTCTCTACATACGCATCTCTTGGTTTAATGAAAAGTCACCTTTAAAAATTGTTAAATTAGAGAACATAATTTTTATAATTGAATACAATAGCAGAAATCTAACGTTTTAAAAAGGTTAAAAAACATATTTTGATTCTAAATAATATTGTGATATGTCAAAACCAAATTAAAAAGTTGAGCTTCAAAAATATCATAGATGAAGATGGCAGAATGAAGAATGTAATTTTAAAATAATCTTTTACATACAGGGTTAGGTTAGAGTATACACAACTGACAATTTTTATGAAATTTTGTAGGTAAGTGCAATGGGGCAAAATGCATCTGATGTATATTTTTTTGTTAATAATATACTTCCGATTTAACCGGAAATACCCTCAACTTTTTTAATTTAAATAGGACACCCTGTACATTTTTGCAGATTTTGAAAGAGTTTGTTATTTCTCGAATTTGTATATACTGAGTAAATAATCGATTTCAATGACTACACAAGAAACATCCATTTGCTGTATTTTTGTTAACATCTAAGATGATAGTAGTCAGATAAAAACAAGTTTTTAATTATTATTAGTGTTTCTAATTTCCACACATATACAATTCTTGATGTTATTCAGAGTTTTAAGTTTAATTATTACAAAATTTGCTCTACTTATCTTTAAATGTCAAACTAGTTTTCTAATTGTTGACATGGGAGATCTATTTACAAAATTCATACACACTTATACTGTGACATTATCGATATCTATATAAAATATTTTGTTTTATTATTTTATTATTGGACCGCTTTTTTATAGATTTATCATTGGTGAATTTTTACTATTCATTGAAACGTATTTAGTTCTCATCTATCAAAAATGATATCCCGTACAACAATATATTTTAAAGTAAGAAATAATGTAGGTTCATTTTTATTAAATGTAAAACCTAAAATTAATAAATTTTCAAAACCGCATATTTACAAACTAAATTGTTAGGATTGTAACGCCATCTATCATGGCCAGACATTAATATATTGCTTAATACTGATTGGTTGTCAGGTTTATGACATGAAATGTATTTACGTTTTTTCTGTCAAACTTCTTTCTGTTTTGGAAAACGGTATTGTCAGTTACCGTCACCTAGGTAGACTAGAATACATATTAAAACGCTTTGGAAAACTGTGGAAATTCAAGATAAGTATTATTTATCTATCCATATTTATTATGAATAATTTCCATAAAGTAAGAGTTGAAACAATTAATTTAATCTAATGATTTACTTTCAATAAAAATCCTCCAAGTCAATGAAATAGGTAAATAAAAGTACGCAATATATATGGAATTATATTATATTATATATAATTATTCTGATTCTGTGTTTATAATCAAAACAATTTCATATTCACTATACAGTTTATCAATTAACATACATATTATTAAAGACATGATTGATTGGGTGCAATGTATCAATTAAAGTATGGATGGAAATAACCAGAAAAATAATCTCTGATTATTTAAATTAAAAACATTACTTAAAAATTAAAAAAAACAAATTAGCAAATAATGAATAGTGTAAATGCTTAAAATCCGATAAATAAAATAAATAAAAGAAATCAAATCAAATAAATAAAGTTAATAAAGCGAATAAAACAAAAAATCAGATGAATAAAATAAAAACAAATAAATCAGTTAAATCAAATAAAAATTGCAGTTATAATGTGTTATAAAATAAATAAAAATTAAATCCTAATTTTTTAATTTAATTATTACTTATGCAAGAACTACTCCAAAGTATAGGACCATTAGAAATACAAATTATCTATAGGTACATTAAAGCAAAGTTAATAAAGAAAAAGAGGATGCCCTTCAATCTGAATATTTTTTACATAAAACTGAAGAGGGTTAATAAATCTTGTAAGTTAATGAACAACTAAATCCTAGCCACGGGTAATATTCAAATTCAAATAAAAAATGATTCAACAATATTCTTTTAACTAATATAAAACAGATGCTTTTTAACAATTCCGTCATTGTTTCCATGTTCCATTTTTTGTATTATATTTGAATTGAATCAATTATACATTAATAGAAATTTAACAAACTAATGATAGTAATGATATAAAAAAATACATTAATAAGAGAATTTATGTTAGGCTTTTATAGCCAAATTTTTAAACCAGTAAAGAACTTAAAACAGAGCAAAAAATTTGAAAAAGAATTAATATTAATAATGATTTTTTTAGGGTAAATATAAATAAATCCCATTAAAAAATAATTATATGGTATAAATACAAAAAATATTACTTGCACTATTAAATTATTCTCGAAATATACTCATGCCTTGTTATTCTCTCTTTCTGTTTATATTACAAATTACCGAAAAGCGTGTAACAATTATAAACAAGTCATATCTAATCCAAGTATGACCCTTTTAATAAAGATTACGCCCTAATGTGTGTTTAATCCAAATAACTTCAAAACGGTTTCAAGTAATAACATTCAACATACAATTATATCGTGGAATATGCCAAATCGCATGGCATGAAAATGATTTTTTTAAATTTTAGTCATAAACGATTTGTGATTCGATTAAACAATGGGTATTCACTGGATCAAGTATAGAAAATGCTAAAAGTATACTTGTAAATATTTAATTCGAGGATAGGGTGCTATCTTTAAATTGCTCTAGTAGATTTACGTCATAAACTTAGCTCTAGAGTTTGTAATTTTGTTTTACGAAAAATGTTTGTGGTCACCCTGTATAATTACTTACTCTTTTAAACAAACCTGCTTGTTAATGAATTTAGCGAGTCTTAATTTTCCAATTTCTTCGCCTGCTGTCAATTAAAATTCATTTTAATTTTGTATTTACCGTAAACACGGGTTAACTATTTTTAATAGGTAGTTAAGAAAATGTTGTTAGTTTATTAGTCTTCAACGCCTCGCGAATACCTGTTCCATTTTACGACAGAGTATTGAATGGAGTATTTAATGATTTAATGAATGAGATACATTGGGTATGCGTAGGTTTTAACAAGTATAACCCGTCAGTTCATATCCCAATATTTACCATAAACAAACCAGTAGCACTACTATTTGATCTAGATGTTTGAACGTATTTTTACATAACACGTCAATTTTTACATTTTTAAATTAAACAAAAATGTTTAAAATGATTGTACTTGTACTATTTTTATTATTTACACTTATATCCTAAATCCAAATCAGAAGGTACTATTGAAAAAATACATTAAGTGACACTGAAAATTAATTAAGTTATAAAGAAAGGGTCTCTTTGCCATCTGAGTATGTCAGGGTTTTGCACTACCCCAATTTTTATTACTGTTTCTTAAGGTAGAGAAGGTTATCTATTGGGCTCGAATGTGGTATAGAGGATTAACCAAAAAAAAACCCGAAATATTTACCATCTAATACTTTAATGTATAAAAGATAAGGACGACTAGTTTCGACTATAGAAAGTGACCATCAGGTCTAATTATACTTAAAAACAGCAAAATTAGATAGTTAAATTTAAAGTTGACGTGTAAAGTTTCAAAACTAAAAAATAACAAGGTGAAAATTTCCTAAAATATGACATAAATATATGGTAAACTTAACAACAAATTAACATTTAATATTTTAATAGTAAATACATATGATACAATCAAAAAGAATATCGAGTGCCTCCACCTTTTTAGTGCACGTGTGAAACTCAACTCAACCACAGAATGTTATTGAAAAAAGTAAAAATATCGGTAGGAGAACAATCTTCGAGAGAGCTAAAGACTCAAAGATAAACTTGGTTTAGGTAAGTGGAATGAGAGAACACCCACAATAGGGTAAAAAGAACAGGTGGGTTGCCATACACGTCTAACAACCAATAAGAAGGGATGAGATCTGTATGACCATAACCAATTCCTAACTAGGAAGGTGAAATGAATCTGGGAGAAAGAACCACCGAATGAAAACTGGCAGCCATTCAGATTCTAAAGGAAGAGACGTGTCTACGAACAATGATCATGCCATTACATGATATCTGGGAAATAATGGAAACACTCCCTCAATAAGGATGTAAAAAAGAAACTCACTAATTGTGGAAAGGTTGTAGTTAACATAAATTCTCAAAAATGAAAACTAAGTCAAAAAGGCACATTGAAAGTCGTACATTTAGAAACGTACTAGCGGTAAGACCTCACAGCAGTTCAAAGACACTTAAACTGTTTGTTAATTCTTGTAAAAGAAAATTTTTTTTTAATAGTGCATTCAATATATTAGAAAAATATTTTTGTCACATTGAAAAACAAAAGTCTTTATAACAGAATTTTTCAATCCTCTGAACAGACTTGGAAGGAGCATATATATATATTATAATAATTAAATAATTATTTTTTTCACATTTTTTTATTCTCAACAGTTTCTACTAGGAAGACTTTGAAAATTTAGAAAAGTAGTAAGATTTATCTTTTCATATTTTAAATAAAAGATGTTTTCAACTGCTGAATTATTTAATGATATTATGTTCTTTCCATGAATAAATGATCAAGTCCTTAAAATTCTGCTTTCTTCTTTATTTGGCAAATTCAAGGAATACAAATAATTTCGTAGTAAAATGAGAAGTCCGAAGATTTTGCTGTTTGTAAAGTTAATATTAACCTTAATATAAACGCCTTTTTTAAACATTTCTTGCCTTGACTCTTTAACAAAGTCATTTAGAATAAAGAGCTCTCCCCTAATCTTAAGTTTTATCTAGTCGATCAACATTTTCCTCTTAAACTGCATAAAAAACAAACATCCTTTCAAAGAATTAAATCGAGAGGTCTTCAAGTTTAGTTTTTCTTTCTTTTTTATTTGGCAAAATCAAGGAGTACAAATCGTTTTGAGTCAAAATGAGTAGACCGAGTAATTTTCAGTTTGTAAAGTTTGTAATACCCTTAAAACAAATGTAATACGATGTTTAAACGTTTCTTGTCATTTTTTTTTGACAAAGTTATTTATAAGTAGAATAACAAATCTTTTTTTGATCATACTGCTCAAAATTTCTGCGTCAAACATCATAGAGAACAAACATCGTTTCAAAAAATGAAATCCTGAGTTCTTCAAGGTCCTGTATTTAGATTATTACTGCTGCGTCATTCTATACACGGCTGACTTACTTACCAATCAATTTAGCTAAAGAAGCAAATTCTCTTTAGCTTAGAATTATAGAATCATCCAAATATTTGTTCATAATTTATGTCTATAAGCTATTATAAATAGAAATAGGTTTAAATTTATACATATAATGGTTTTAAGTTCATTTGAAAGAAAATACTATTGAATATTTTCCTACAAGTCAATTATTTCTTTTAAATCATTTGATTACTGTAGATAATTTTACAATTCTCAATAAATTGGGTAATACGAGTATAAAAACGATTTATTTCTAATCCTTTTCCGTATAAACAAACCTATTTCTACTTTTCGTGTTTGTAGGCCAACAAAACATTTTCTGGAAAATTATTATGTTACTAAAATTTTTTGTGTAACTAGATGCTTTATTGAAGCCTGTTAAATAGTCTACTTTTAGATTTAAAAGAGGCCAACTCGGCATGTCTATTTTTTAAAATGATGTATAACAGGCAGGACGCAGGATTATACGAGCGGTATGAATATAATACGATGTCAGAGCCAGGATAGGTTGTTTTCCTGTTGCCTCTAGGCAACATCCAATGTTACCGGACGCTCAGTGGCGTTGCAATGAATTTAATTCTAGGATTATTATTTAAAATTCACTCTTTTTAAGCAAGTTAAAATTATATTCAACTGACTTAGTACATCCCGTACATTCTCCAAAATAATTTTATGCATGCAATTTGTCGCGTCCGCAATTTTTACTTCAGCCAATCATCATTTTGCTAATATACACTTCAAGAATTGACCAATGAAAACTGCCCTCTATGAGCTCAGCACTAACAGTTTCCTCTTCAAAATAGATTCTCCTTGTTGTTCATGACCCTTCACATAATTTAAAGTATAAATTGTCACCTAAAAGCTTAAGTTTAAATATTTAATGACTTTCAGACCACTTTTGTAAAATTGAGTTTAGTTTTAAGTTGTGAAAATTTTGTGCCAAATATTATGTAAAACACTCATTAAAGTTTTTGTTAAGTGTAAAGTTTTAACTTCGTTATCTTCATTAAAGTTGTTGAAAAATAAATTAGTTTATCAGTTATTTATTGGATGGAATTGATTTGTTTGAGAATATAAGCACATAGGATTTGTGCATAGATAATTTTTAGTATCCACGTCAAAACACAGTCCACTGTTGTGTAAAAACCGATTATACTATGCACAAAATTCTACAATTAGTGTAATTTCTTTCAAATACTGTGACAGTTGTGCTTCCATTTTATGAATATGTCGATGAATAACAAATATTTTGGCAATATTGATTTGGTAATATTGTGAAGTGTTGTCTACTTTTAAAATTTAATTTCCGTTTTTTTCTTATTCTGTTGACAATAAAAATAACTAAAAATGACGAATTCATCAGTTTATCTTAAAAGAACTATATCTACAAAATCTTGTTCATTTATTAAAATAGCAGAAAACGTAATTGTCGTTTGATAATTAATTTTGGACAATAGTAGATTATTTATCAATAATTCTTAACTATATAAGAGCATCGAAAACCAAATATTTTTTTTTATTTATGAATTTTAACAAGAAATTAAAATTTCAAATCTGTTAGCTATACACCATTGGTTTCTATTTCTACGCCAAGTATACTCAGAGGAAAATACAATAATTGTTGTATGAAAATGTAATTGCATCTTTGCAAAAGTTATACACCTGTTATTAGTGATAAATAAAGTTGTATGTATAACAAACACTATATAAAGCGTTTTTCCAAACCTAAAATATAGAACTTTGAAGAGTTTCTTCCTAAAACCCTTTCTTTAAATTTTTTGATACGTCTTGGACTTTTTGACATCTATTTCAGTGACCTTGCCAAAAAAATCCAGGGCATGCCATTTAAATCGTTTTAGTACAAAATACCATTAGGTTTTATTGACACATATACTTTGAAAGAAACGCATTAAAACTAAGATCTGCATAAAAACCTATTTCTTTAATGCAATGATATTGCTCTTAGTATTTTTAACTTGGCTTTTATTGAGGTGACTTTAGCATAAAAAATAAGTGCAATAGGTGACATTTGAAGTTCGTTTACCAACATTAGTTTTTATTAAGACATCATTTTGAACCGGTGAGAAAAAACTATTAGCTCTTATGTGTAAATTTCAAATAATAAAACAATGATAGTTTTTTGCTTTAGATGCCATCGCCGGTTTTCGTACTTTATGTTGCTGAGTGTACATGAGAGAACCCTCTTGTTAATGTCAGGTTTGGCCAGCTGTAACCTGTTAAGATAATTTAGGGATATTATCCTTCTAAATCCTCCGTCACTGTCTGCACGAGAGAAGCGTCATGCCTAGAGCGATGTCAGCCCCACATGTGATTTCAGTAGCGTCTGCAAAAGGGGTCGTCAAATGTGTCTCTATTATTTATTTTTGATAATGAAAGTTGGCATTTTTATATACTGATGGGTAGTAATTTGTTGAGAGAATATTATGTTAGTTTAATTGACTTTTTAGCTTCGAGCTAACATAAATCGAAATGGGTAGGTACTTATATGCTGGGTGGTAACTGTTTGAAATACGCATCAAACCGTACATCGAAGTTAATTATAGGCGATCACCAAGTGAATTCAGCTATGATTGACTATTACTAAGCAATAAATAATTTTCGGCTGTACGTAAGTTGAAAAATGTACCGTAATATCATATTAACAGTTTATTCTATACTCTTAGTCTTAAATGTGATAAAGATTGTTTGTTAAGCAAAAACAATCTATTATTTAAATAAATGTCAAAAATAAGAAGAACATTAAAAACATTAAGGACCGTTCTGAAAAAAAATAATCTTCAAAATTTATTTATCTTTTCCTCACAGTATTTTTAATACGTAGAAAAAAATGGATATCCATTATGCGGGGCAAAAATAAAAAATATCAATATTTAAAGTTTCCATTTAAACGTATGACGTTTTCTGAGTTTTTTATTAATTTATGTATTTTTTAATGTAAAACAATGGTAATTTTCTTTGAAATTCCGTGAATTAATAAATGATATTCAATCAAATATTTTTCATGCAAAATGTAAGAAGCGGTCTTTGGTTTTCCGTAAATAATGTTAAAAATGAGTGACTCTCTGATAATCTCAACTTCTCCTGTGTAGCACGACACAAAGAAACGTTGCAACAACACAAAATGTGTAAAATTATAATAAATTTACAGGCCACAAAAATAAGAACAAGAATAAAATTTAACATTAATGACAAATAAAACCTTTATTAGTGTATAATAAAAACAAACAAAGAATCCAATCATCAGCTTATTTGACAGATTATTTTTGCAATGATAAAACGAAAAACGAAAAAATGCACTAAATGATTAGCCGACGAAATAGAATTATAAAGAATTTACAACTTTCGTAATGTTATAATTCTAACTTTTTAATAATCTTTAGCGCTTTACTTATTTTGTCGATCAGTTCGAGACAATTCAAGTTTGAGTATCTTGTCAATTTTTATAATACGAATGGTAATTTAGATATGGAAAATGTTTCCTAAGATTGAGCGTCCTGATCATTGGGAAAGTCTTTAAGTAAAAATTATTTCAATAAAAGTTTAAATTTAATAATAATAACACAAAATACTGTTGTATTATTCTCAATCACTTAATTCTAAATGTAATATACCTTTAGTATTTCAGCCAAATATATAATTCCCACCCTCTTTTTTATTATTATCTCTTTTATTTATTATTTATTTCTCCAAGTCTCCATTCGTCTTATTTTTTTCTTTGGGCGCTTGTCTTAAAAATTCTCTTGTCTTCCATTCTAATTAAGTTACTTTGTTATTCTCATTTTTTACTTGTAAATACAATAGCCTAGAAACATTATAAATATTTTATGAGAACGCTATGAAATATAGCTTGCTATTCTTCACTAAAAAAAGAAAAATTAGCTACAAGCGAAGAGAAAGCTCTAAGTGTCAGTTTCTAATTTCGAACCCGTGAACTTATTTGATTTATCGCAACCAGAATGGTAATGGGAAATTGCCTAACATCTGTAAAGTCGCGAGGTTTTATTACCATCAATAATTTTTTATGTCTCAGATGGTTAAATGATATATTTGATTATAAAAACAAAACTGATTCGAATCGATGCATTACAATTATGGTTAGAATATTTAGAATTTTGACGTTTCTTTTATATTCTTAAAATTTTTAATTAACGAGTTTCAACGAACTTATAGATTTTGTCTGTAATAACTTGGCTTCGTATTATTTAACAATGCTGTTCTATTTTTTTTTTAATAATATGATTTTATATAAGTTATAATTTAATATCTTGAAAACTATAATGGAATGGAATAAATTCCTGAACATGTTGCATAATCCTGTAGGATTTTTCTATAAATATGTCGTGATTAATAACGTGAAATTATTAATTTTCAGCTTGCGAATGCAACCAGCACGCTCGCAGATGCAGATTCAACATGGAGCTGTACAAGTTGTCTGGTCGAGTGTCCGGGGGTGTTTGTTTGAAATGTCGTCATTACACTGCCGGAAGGCACTGTCACTATTGCCGAGAAGGATACTACAGGGATCCCAACAGGGCTATTACACATCGCAGAGCCTGCAAACGTAAGTACTTTACTATCTACTCACTTAATAACTCAGTAATTGCGATGCCTTGTTTTCTATCAGAAAAGATCTACACATAAGTGTAATGTAGGAGGCCATATCCTAAGGTAACAATGAAGAGTAGTTATAAAATGATGAAAAATGTTCCATATGTAAAGTGCGGATATGACACATTTACAAATTTTACTCTTTAGGTAAGAAAATTATAGACTTATTACTCAGATACAACATGCACTACGGCGTAGCCTTCCCTTTTCCATCCCCCTCCTTCAACTGGAAAAACCAGCCAACCATAACATGCTCTCCTTTGATTCTAATCCGTCTTTTTCTTCGTCTTGTTCTTCTTCTGAATTCCTTTATTGGGTTGAACCCCACGTGTTATTTGACCAACTATTTTCTGTTTTCATCTTGCCAAAACATTCTGCCCCTACCTCGATTATTTAGTGTTGTCATGTGTTTTGTCTTTTGAGAAAGGTGAGAAATACATTAAGTGCATGTAAAGGGTCGAAAGTTTTATTAACTGGGGATCAGCAACTACGGCTAACCGTTGGATTCCTCACTGAACATTGCAGGCTCCAAAGACAACTATCTCTGTTTGGAGTAGTGGAGAACCCAGACTGCCAAAAATGTGAAGGGGAGGAGGAGACATCATTCCACTACTTGTGCAACTGTGAGATGTACCGACATCTAAAAAAAGGAATATTTGGTGTCAAACAGATGGAAACTGAAGATCTCCACGCCTTCTTAAGGTATAACATCCTAACTTTCATAGGAAGGTCAAGGTGTCGAAGAAGGGCAAAACGTAGGAAAGTAAGGAGTTCAAGCTTTATAATAATGAAACAATGGAAATTGCTACCTCTAAAGTTGATTTTGTTGATTCTTAGTTAAATTTAAGGAATGCATGACTACATGTACATAGAGGATTATCTTTTATTCCTTTTTTAAATATCTAATTTAATATGAATGCACCAAATCTAAAAGATCAATCAGAATTATTGCTTCCTTATTGTAGCTACACATTCTCTTCACTTACTCAAACGATTTAACTCTTTTAAGCCTACGCGTCTGGTCTTTATTGTTTAGAAACTAGATTACTTCAATGTTGGGATCTTTATCGAGTCTCTCTTCATGTCTCCTGGTGGCTTTTTATTTCCTTCTGGGATATATTCAACTTGGAGGTCTCTGTGTAGGTCGTTGTTACAAACATTCCAAAAATATTTTATTTTTAAGCGTTTGGTTTTCTTTTTTATATGTTCTTTCCACTTAAATTTGATGTCTAGGATTAACCCCAGGTATTTTGCTGTCTTCTTATTTGGAACATTGTTTAGACTAATGTTTTATGTCGTTAATTCCATTCTGTGATTGGCTGTTGTTTCTACTGTGGAGGCTTCTACTGGGTTTAGTAACCATTTTAAATAAACATCACGATGTTTAACAGTATCCTGTCTTCATTCTTATTATACTGGTGATGTGTCTTCTATTTTTAAATTAATATTGGCAAAAACATGGCGGTTCAAATACATCCTTTGCTATTTTTGCATAGAATGTTCCCTTTCTTTTGACGGTTTCCTTCTCTCTACCAGTTCCATATATTCTTTTTTATTATAAGAAAGTTATTTTCCTTCTCGAATTTAAATTTTAATAGGTACTTGTTATTTTTGTTAATGAAACTGCTGTCTGATTACCCTTGATTCCCATGTACATAAGGGTAGTATGGGTATAAGGACCCATACTAATTTTAATCTTTTTCCATCTTATTTCCTTCCATTGTTTTCCTTTTAGCAATTAGTGACAGGAACTCTCCGAATGGAATAATTTGGGTTTGATATTCTTTGGAGATATTCTTTTAGATCATTTAAAATCACTGTTTCATGCCAATTCTTTTCCACAGCTTTCATTGCTCATGAACAATGCGTTTATTTGTGTAATTTTTACTTGCAAAGTTTATGGAGGTAAAAAAATTGGTTAGGTTATTTACTCTTATTTTGTTATAAAATGTCCGCGGAGAGTTGAAAAAGACTGTGATCGGATATTTTATTAAAAACCGGAATATATTTAGAGCTTTGTGAATTAAAATGGGACACCCTGTATATAATTTCAGATTTTGAAAGAGCTTGTTAGTTCTCGAATTTGTACATACTGGGTTTAGTGGAAATAATTTTTAAAAACGAGAAATAACTCACTTTTAGTTGTAGAATAAGTAAATTTATTTACTTTAGACTAATGAGAATTAAATCTAATAGGCTTAGATCCGAAGATCGAGCAGGCCAGTCTATGAATCGATCACCATAACCGATCATCATTAATATTTCAATACGATCTTTTTCCGTTAAATGAACCTTTCTTAATCGTACAACTTATTTTCGTAAATTTCAATTTGACAGTTTGGCAACAGTTACCTACTAGATAGTACTCGTTTATTTCTTACTATTAATACAAACAATATCATTTTTTTTGTCTAAATGGTATTTAACTCTAATGTATAAAAATTTAAAAGTGGTTTATTAAAGTGCTGTATTCCTCGTTTTGACAGATTTTTTACACTAGACCCAGTATGTACGAATTCGAAATAACAAGATCTTTCGAAATCTACAAAAATATACAGGGTGTCCCATTTAAATTAAAAAGTAGAGGGTATTTCGATTAAACTAGAAGTATATTATTAACAAAAATGTACTTCAGCTGCACTTTGCCCCATTGCACTTACTTGTAAAATTTCATAAATATCGTCCATTTCATTATACTTTTATAATTTTTTTTCATTAATATATTACAAAAGAAGTATTTATGTTAAATTATAATTTGATGCTTATTCCTTATCTCTTCTATTCTTTAAACCTGTTAACTTTCGAATTAAATATTTTTTTTAATCTCAGTCGTTAATTTATTATATCGAAATAACTTTACCACAGTGTTGTAACTAAGTATTTCGTAGTTCGTTAGGCGGCGTTGTTTGTATATTACAATAAAACATTTTAAGTTTTGATTGCGAGCATTTCAGTTAACGTAAGTATCGAGAAGTGTGACAGAACCTTTCGTAATTAATAATAATAAATAGAAATATTATACTTCCACTTCTAGTAGATTGAATCTTGAATCAAGGACAATAATCACCTAAAATATGAAGAACGTGTTGTGAAGTGTACAACCTGTAGTATTAAAATAAGTACGAGATCTAAAGGTTTTGTAAGAAAGTGTGTGAATTTTAGAACTCATCAAGACAAAATTAGTGAAAAAAAAAGAATTTTGGTTCGTCAAGCAGTTTTGATTGTTTGCACCAAATACATTCCTTAGAATATTTTAAATACTAGTAATTTCTATGCATTTATAAATATATTTTGTCCATATCAGAGGCTAAGGAAGGTGTACTTGAATAAACTTTATAACAAAAAAGAGAACTATTGAGAAAAAATAATTTATAAAGTGGGCCAATTTGGATATCTCTACACGAGCTGACAAATTTCACAGAACGAAAATTGCTTATTTACTTTTAAAGAAAATTTTTGAAAAGAACCGGGTTCTTGGTATTTGATAAACAGTAAATATCTAAAAATTGTGTTTATTAATTCTTAAGGACATTTTGTGTCAGCTATGCAGCAGAAAATTTGTACAACTCACGGAATCTATAGAGTTTATGAAACTGTCCGGGAGGATGTTCCTTTGATAAACAACCTTATTTCGCCAACGAAAAAAAATAATTATAAAAGCACCCAATAGAGCTAAACTTAAATAAAGTCAAAATGGTTATAAAGGCTTTTTCTGCAATAATAAGAACAATGAGAACATTTGAAGAAAATGGAATTAAAGATAAGTTAGTCTTTATCAATATATATTTAGATAGATAGATAGACCACATATACATATATACAGTGTGTCTACTTAAGTTGGAACCATATGGAAAACTTTTTTATTATTAGTTTTATGAAAAAAAGTTATTCTTTATAAAAAGTTCTGCATGATCTAAAACCTGAAATACCCATCGGATTTAAAATTTGTTGAGGCGTATACAAGGTTTGTCGAAAAATATAAATTTTGCTCAAGAGTAAAGTACATTTATTTTTGACATTATCGAAAAATGTTACTAAAAAAAGTTGATCAGAATTAAAAATTACGTTTAAATATGCAAGTACATCCATTTAAATTAAAACTTCAGATTATTTTATTTTTTACTAATATTTCTATTTTGAATGAACATTTATCTCTTGTGATAACGAAACACATGATAACCTTTTAGTTTTTCGATGTTTTCTAATAATTTTGCAATTAAAACGAGTAATAAGTGCATATTCATTTATTTTGCAAATTTATATTTATGCATATTTAAACGTAATTTTTAATTCTGATCAACTTTTTTTAGTAACATTTTTCGATATTGTCAAATTTAAAGGTACTTTACTCTTGAGTAAAACTCATATTTTTTGACAAACCTCGTATACCACTGAAAAAATTTGATATTTGATGACTGTATTTCAGGTTTCAGACCATGCACAACTTTTTATAAAGAATAACTTTTTTCCTAAAATTAATAATAAAAAAGTTCTCCATATGGTTCCAACTTAAGTAGACAACTTAAGTACATATATATACAATATGTTTGAAGTCATACTTGAACAAATATTAAATGTAAAATCAACATGTAACTGGTAAAGTAATAAACATGGTATAAAGCCAAAACAAATACAATAAAATTTAAAAATTATAAAAAACTAAAGAAATAAAATTAACTAAAAAGGAGAATACACAATTTTTAATAATACAAATAAGCTAAAAACTTTAATAGGTTAATATTAATATTAAAAAATATTAGTTTTGATGAGTCCGGATTACACAAAATCATCAATACTATAAAAGCAATGCTGAATTAGGAAGGATTTAATAAACCTTTTAAAATACTTTACGTTTCTAGTTTTTTTTAGCTCTTTGTCATTGAAAGAGTTAATAAAAAAATTATATAAATTCATATCAAATTAATTTGCTTGTGTAATTCTGAATCTAGAATAAGGGATAACACGATTTTTGCAGTACCTTGTGTTATAATTATGAATAGATAAATACGTTTTTCTTATCGAGATATTTTTATAGTGTGTCACAAATAAATAAACAAGGAACGGAGAGAATCTTGAATCTCTTAAACAATTCTTAACAACTGGAACCATACTAATTATTCTTGTAGCCTCTTTTTGCATTTTGAAGGCTTTTAATGATTTTAAATTTATTGGGTAAATAAACAATTTTTAATAGTTTTGGCTCAGTATTTTCATATGTACGTCCCTGTGAATTTATGCGAACTCTAAACTCAAGCAAAAATATGTAGATATTCGCGTAGATGATTGTCGTATTATTAATGTTCCAACTATCGTTTTTGTATTTTAAAACTCCATTATTGTATTACCAAAATATTGCAAATACCAGTGCTTTAATAAAGTACGTTTAATAACTGTAATAAATTATCGGAATGTCCTTTTTATACGGAATTTGGGGGAGAGTTAGAAGAGATGCAGTTAATGCAATGACTCCAAACCGGAAACAAATTTGTTACGGTGTAATCTCTGAAGGGTGATTTTATTAAATTTAAACTTGCGCCTTATTCTGGAGCTAATCCTCTAAGAGGCGACCCGAAATTGAATAAATTTAAATTGAAATTAATGAACGCCCATAATATCATCGGTGTACTTAGCGACATATTTCACATTCAAAACTTTAAGTTGTAGTAAAATTAATTAGCTTAATTTAATTGGGATGGAACCACTTTATTTTAAAGTAATTACCTTAATATATTAATATATTAAAATTTAACGAGTTAAAGCGATTGTGACAACAAATAAATCTAAGAAGTGAAATAGAAATTTAGACGTCATATATACATAACTTATGTTATTAAATAACAATTAGTTCCTGTCTGTAATCGAGCATAATCAAAGGATACAAACAAGTTAAAAAATTATTAATAGTAATAAGTGCTTGTTGTTACTTAAGGGATTTTAATAAATAATAAAAATTCAGAATAAGTGGGATACATTTAATTTAAGTAAGTAAATATTAGCTAGTCAAAATAGTGGTACTGAATCAAACAACAAGTTAATTGAAATAATAATCATAAAATATAATTTTAGAAATACCAAAAATAATTTTTCTTACATATTCAAGAACTTTATTTTATTTCAAAATGTGTTCCTCTCTCTCTCTCTCTCTCTCTCTCTGTTTCTCGCTCTCCTGCGGGTATCTCGATTATTTCATCAAATATTACTTTAATAAAAATTATGAATCAGCTCTCTTTCTGCACCCTTCTTGTCTCTTACTAAACCCCCAGTCTGTATTTCTTCCCTTATTACTTTTATATCATATTTTAGCCCCAAGTCTGTCTGGTAATCAATTCTATACAAATTACACGGCGAGGTAATTTTAGGAGAGTTATTAGTTCATAAAAGTTTCACCAAGAGCGGCTGAACAACGTCAGCGATTAGAGTTGAGTCGTCGGTTTTAATAACTACAGATTTCATAATATCTTAAACATGTGAAAGCTTCGGTAATTGAGTCAGATATAAATTTGAGGGTGATACTGTGAGATTTGGAAGTCTAATAGTAATGGAAAGATTAGGGTTGGAATTAAATCAGTGCAAAATAAAATATATTATTCCGTTCCATCTGTGTTAACAGAAAGTAGCAATTTTGATCTCATACTTTATTCAGCCGTCACAAGGGCTAGCCGGATAAATTCAGGAATAACTATGAAAAAAAAAGTTTATATTATTCACCATTACATTCTACGCACTTTTTCGTTCGTTCAAACCAATTATCAATAAACTTATTCCGTTCAGAAGTTGATATATTTAAAATGTGTGCTTTAAATGCAACCCCGGCATCTTCAGGGTAGGAAAAACGTTAACCACACACTTTATTTATAATTATAGGAAAAGGAAACGTAAAAAAGTCACGTGATACCAAATCAGGATTTTGGGATAGCGGTGTCATTAATAAGTCGGTTGAACTTTTCAAATAATCGACTCTTTCGCGTTCGGTATGGGGTGAAACCATGATACGGAAGCAAACTGGTGTATACTACTCGGAATTAACTGTTCGAAGATCTTCTCAAGCAATTATAGATACATAACCGGCATTGGCTACGAAATATGCAATCATTTTCTTCGAAGAGCTTCTTGACACCACAACTTCTGTTTGTAAAATATCAATTTGAATTACTGAAAAATTGTTACTTTATATTACACTAGTTGACACGTCCTCTTTTTTGAGTTCTGAATAGATTATGTACCATCGAGTACAAAATTTTTTTGCGGTAAATGAGGTCCGAGAAATATGCAAAGATGCCTAAATCTCATAAATCTCGTGACATTCTTCTTCAAACATTGGATGTACAGGATCAATATTTTCAGCAACAATTGATCTTGAGGGACGCCTTTTCCTTAGTTGATACTCAAGCGTAACAGCACCAAATTTTAATTTTTGTGATCAGCTAAATAACTACTCTCGGTTTTGAGGAGCTTCACCAAATGTAAAAATTCAAGGTTCCATACATTTGTGTTAAACCACAGCGAAATTTTAATATTCTTTGTAAACGTTATGGCCACCGTTAAACGGACAAAGATTTTAACAATCGGAAAAACTGAAATATTCATATTTTCGTAAACAAGCAGGGTGGTAGATTCCCGGATTTCACCAATTGTTCCTCGTATATTTAAAATGCTACCAAAACTTTTTTGCCGAATTTAATGAGGATTTAAACTCAAGTTGTTCCGTTTTTCTTATTTGCCTATCGTATTATAATTCTTTCATAAAAATTGTATTATTGGAAGAAATTACATCATTCCCGAGGTACAAAATTCAAACTTTTTCTATTACATAATATGAAAATGTTATATCTACACCTAAATGCCGCAGGACTAAAGCTAGCGTGAGATGAATTTCAATTAAACATTAAAATCAAATCTATTTCGAAAGATACCGTTCAAATTTATGGAATTTATCAGAAATAGAAAAATATTTTAACGTTCTGAATGATAAAGTTAATTTGGTTTAAAGTTCAATTCTGTGTTACAGCTAGTATAGAAAAAGGCATTAATTTTATATTCCATATTTATTTTATTGATAACTATGAAAAGATAGTAATAAAAATAATACAAGAATACATAAAGAAGAGATAATTAATGTCAACTCAACTAATTACAGTTTCTTTATTTTATTTTCTAATAATTGTTTTAATAATCCTATAATGTGAAAAACGTTTTAAATTAATAAATGCTTTTTTATTTAATAATTTATATTTATTTTTCATTATCTTCTTAATCCGCAGAATATTTTTATTTACTCAATTCAATATTTTACTTATATACTGCCTTTTTAAATGGAAATAAAGAAAGACTATACTCATTCAGATTTTAGCACCTTTGACAATTTTAGCTTAATCGTCTGGAACAGATTTAGCAGATTTCCATAAATCATATTGCTTCGACGTAAATCGTTTTTCCCTCTAATCTTATTAAGCCAATCAATAAGACGAGGAGTCTGAAAGCGTGCACTAAGAATAAAAAAATAACTTAAAACAGTGTCGGAGCAAAGGCATAATCCTAAGTAATTCTGAAATAAAAAAGAAAGACAAATCTAAAAATCAGGAAGAATACCAAATACAACAAAAAGAAGCAATATAGTTATGAATGAATTTTTGACAAAAAAACTGAAAACATAGTGATGGGTTAAAATGACAGAGGAAAAGGACAATATTACAATAGAAGGAAAATAGGGAAAGAGGAACTAAAGATGATAGAAAATAATACATGACGCAAATAATTGAAGAGGACATAGAAGATATAACTTTAGGAAACGGGAAAAACTGATATTGCATATTCTAATGGATACAGTAATATATAGATCCTTAAACACGTATTTAAATAACCAAAATAATAAACAAGAGAGAAACCAAGGAAGATATATAAAAATGATGTAACACAAGCCACAGATTTAAAAAATATATTTAAGATATTAGAAAAACTAAAATCCGATTTTCAGAAACTCAAAATTTATTATTTTATTTAGAAAATGCATACATCGAAACTTATATAACTCATTAAAATTGTATTAGCTGTATACAGAATGTAGATATTCATTTTTCTGGAAAAATGATCGGCACCTCCTTGAAAGGATGTAGCTTGGCAGAGTGAAATGACTGAAGTGATTTTTGAAATACCGTACTTTTAATTTCCTACATCTTAACTCGAGAAATGACAGTTAGTAGAGAAGAAAAGTTTCTAAAAATGTTAAATGGGAAAGTTTCAAATATTACTTTTTTAAAATCTTTCTTTTTAGCGAAATATTACTAATTGAAAATAACAATAGATGCTGAAAGCATTCTGGAAAGAGAATCCCAAAGATCAGAGATTCAGAGATTATTATTTTTTATGAAAAAAATAAAACCAACTTTGAACAGTACCAATCAATAAACTTACCGCACTAATGCAGCAAAAGTTTCAGATATCTAAAAATTGGTTTAAACCTCAGGAATTCTTATCATAGTTGTCAAAAAACAATTATTTCATTCCTTTAAATGTGAAATTATTCAACTGTCCATCATTTAGTCCTGACTCCGCAGCTCGATATTTTTTTAATAAAGGATAAATTACCTGGTATGTGTTTTTCAACTCCTGCAACACTTGTTTGTAACAATGAAAATAATTGTATTAATACAATGCAGAAAAAAAACGCATTTAGTTATCGCTCATTGTTTGAAGTGTTTATCAAATTCAGAATTCAGAAAGAAATACTACAACAATTTTATTTGCTTGGAATACGTAATAAATGGCCGGGACTTCGAAACATAACCTAATTAGCAATGAATCAAACTTGCTCCTAGAGTGACGGAATTTAATTTAATATTCTCAAAGGTGTAGATACCTATAGAGCAACGCCTGGCTCTAAGTGTGGGTACATTTAGGATCTTTACCTGCAGGAAGTGTATTAGCATTTAAGAGTGCATGAATTTAAATGAACGTCTTGCAATTTATCGTACCAATTATAAATTATTGGACGAAGAAGAAGGAGAAAGTTGAAGCATACCGTTTATCCCGAAATTGAAAATGGATGGATAATATTACTAAAGTTTGTTAAAAAACATTTTATTCACTATTTGAAAATTGTTACGGAAGCTGAAAATCATTTAAGTTTCTAAGACTGACATCTATGCAGGTCCTTTTTTTATTTAAATATTCATTTTGATTGATCACTGTCTATAAACCCAACAATTCATGACGTGACTCAAGGTAACAATCTGTAGAACAATTTTAAAAACCTGTTGACATTCTTATTCAAACTTAGTTGACTAGTCACGTTTTTCATTGTTTCCATTTATTGACAGTTGTTAAAAAAATACGTTTTAGATCAATACAGGGCTGATTTCGATCTGTTGTTTGAATAGACCATTTAAGTAGAAGAAAAAAATCAAAAAAACCACCACGAGGTAAATAAATAAGCATAAATCAACAGGAAATAATACAATATCGCATATTAAACAAAGGTTTGGAATTTTGAAAAAGGACATTTGTCAATCAGTGTAATATTTTATGATTATAGTTAGAGACTTTGGTTCCAAGACAAGCCCTTCTGGTACGGCTGTGTCAAAAATTTTACACCCTATTTTTAAAGTTTAATTAACTTTTCATGGTTAAAATTTTCTCGTTGTTTTTTTGTAATGTTGAAAATTAGTAACGTTTCAACGATAACTGCGATAGCCCACACCGGTGATAAATTTGACAAAATCGAAACGAGAAAATCCCGAAACAAACATAATCGAGACAATATACGAGATCAAATAAAAAGACTGAAACTCAACCCCGCGAATGTAACAACTGAACATGGAATTTCGTTTTATCATATGGCACAGTCCAGTCAAAAAGGACATTTTACTTTTGTAGTAAAAGTAATTTACCAATTAATACATTTCTTACAATCAACCAAAAATAGAAAGTTCAGAAAAGAAAATCGAGAGCATAAAACAAATATTTGACATTTGAGATAATGAAATAATATCTGAAATAAAGAAAAACTTATTAAAGAAATTCTAAAACAAGGATAATATTATGAAGGAATACAAAAAAAAACATAGGACAGCGGAATGGAAAAATGTTCTAGACATCGACACTGGTAGATGTCAAGAAAATAATTAAAAAAATAATGATAAACATAGAGGTGAAACCCTACTGATAAGAAACTTTGCCGTTAAAAGAAATTCATATTAGAGGCACGAAGAACTCTAATACTGGTTCCAATATGCAAGATGGACAACTTAGAAGCAAGAAAAGCAGGTATTAAAAAATGCTGAAAACAAAGGTATAAGACAGCAATAAAACCAACATTTTAGAAAAGCAAAACTTTGATTGTAAATAAGATAAAAATATATAAAATAGAAGCATATTAACGAATTAATTTACAACTTACTATATAGTCACTAAATTTAATGTTATTAATATGCTTATAATTAAATTCTAACAGAATAACTAAGAAATATCCAGTGACCGGGCTATTTATAGAATGTTAGTGTCGATGAGAATTATAGTGTTCGAACGAAGACCCCGAGAGCCCCGAGAGTCAAGATCACCATCGGCCAATAAGGCGTAACCAAACACTGGGGGTAAAGTTGACGAGCCCCCTGGGGCCGGAGGATGCTGAGTGGTCACTGATAGGGGCTGCAGCGCTACAACTTCCAGTTAGTAGCTGATTTCAACTGTGGAGTTAATAATGCCGCCAGGAGCGGGACCAGGAGTTTACTTTGAGAACAACTTTTATCTGTTCACTTTAAAAGGGCTTAGAATTTGATACATACTTTTTTTAAATGGGACACCCTATATATTACTTCAAATTTAGATTAAGCTCGTCTCCCCCATACTTCTAATTTAGGGTTTCATTACGTTATACAGGTTATTTAAAAAGTTATGGTCAATTGTGTACGAAAATGATTCTCATTTCAACGCCCTGTATACCCTAGGCAAAACAACCTAACAATACTTTTTTCCAGGCATAACTTTTTGACATTGGTACAGTATTACGAAAAAGTTCTATATCTTTCTTATTGCACCAATTGAATATAGAGCGAGCCAAAACTCAAACACATGATTTGGTCAATTTTTTCAAATGATAAATAAGAATGATTTTCATATACAATTGACCATAACTTTTGAAATACCCTGTATAATGTAATGAAACCCTATATTTGAAGTTTGGGAAGATGATCTTAATCTAATCTTGAAATAATATATAGGGTGTCCCATTTAATAAAAGTATGTTTGGTTCACCCTGGTAATATGTAACACCCTGTAAATACAAAAATAATTTTATAATGTGAAGTTTGAAGTTGCCTATAATTTTTGTAAATAATTTTTCTTGATATCTCCTTTCATAACGGATATATCGTACTTCGACGCACTAACGCCGCACCCTGTATAACGTGTGTCTTTGAGATTTAGAAAAATTCTCAGATTTTATGGTCATGTTTGGATTTGACAACATTTCTAATAAAGATGAATTTGATATTTACAGCTCACAAATTGTAGAAATGTATCTGCTGTAAAGAATCGGGTGGACAAATCTGGTGAAAATAGGCGGGAGTTCATTTTCTCTCTGTGTTCTGCAGCAACCATTTCGTCAAGTACACATTGAGAGGAAGCTTTACTGAATTCCTAATATTCAAATTTTTAGCAATTCCTTGTGCTCTTTTCAGAGGCATTCCTACTATTGGTGAGATGTACGTTATACAAATATTGCACTTTTCTCCAAAAATTTAGAGACATAAATTTTGGAAATCACTTTTTTCATTAATAAAACCTCTCATTTTCTTTTTAAGGAAACTAGGAAGAACCGTCTATCGTGTGTACACTACAATTACACGCTAAAAGATAAAATGCTGCGATTCGAAATAACTACTTCATAAATCACGAATAACGATCTAAAACACCTTCGTTTAATATTTCATTGAAAGTCATGGTACACAGATCTGATTGTATGTGTCTCGGGGAAGTTTATCTTAATTGCATTTGATGGTGTTTTCAGTATAAACACAGTTCATGTAGATGTTTAAATTGGAGTTACGATTTGTAATTAAAATCGTAAAAAAATAATTAATCTGGTGTCGGAGACAAACAAAATAATCATCTGCTTCACAACGCATTGAATTTCAAATCATGCGTTATGGAAATAAGGAAAAGAGAGTAAACAATAGAGAAGGTAAACTGAACTTACCCAATTAATTAATATATTCTGAATAAACTAAACCGTCAAACAAGATATATGATTGTAAAAGTTGGCCTAAATGAAAATATGTATATGGTTCGGCAATACTGAAGGCCGTTCCTGATAAAATATTCCCGAAGGAAATTTGAAAATCATACATATTACTTTTATATTTGGAGTTTACTCAGCTAAGGGAATTATATGAAAACCATACAAAGAGTAGTCAAAATACATAAAATGAAATAAAGTAAAAAATAGAAATTTAACGGACAAACCTAAAAAATTAAACCAAGCTTTAGCTTACTGTCGAAGTTAAATAGCTCTCTACATTCTATTGTTAGGGGAAAGAAGATCAGCTCTATTTGACTATCTTATACCTTTGACCATATTTATCTATTTAATGCTCTTTAGTATTTTCTCTTAACATTTTTCTACACCTATTTCATATTTTAATTGACTTCTTTCAATTTTTTCAAGAGTTTTAAAAAGATTTGGTTTGTTAATCGAGATCTATTATTCCTGATGTGTTGAGAATAAATATTTCGATAATCTACAAAGGAATAGAGTCAGTATATGGTAAAATCTTTTAAATTTTGAATGGTTTGTCTAACGGGAGATTTTTAAGGGAATGATCCGTGACGGAACATATCTCTTAAAAATCTCTTCATGTTTCAGTCGTTTCAGAAATCAGATACTTTACTGATTATATATTTCAGTGTCCACTAGCGAAAATATATTTTTTAAGTCACTGGACGGTTCCAGGCCAGATATCTTTGGATTGATTTGTAGAGTGTAGAGGTAAGACAAGTATCTTTGTATATAAAAAGTGTCTCTCAGAACGAATGAACTTTAGATGGCGCTACTGAAACTAGAAGGGACACGCTAGTACTTGAGAAAGTAAGAGATAATTAGAGAGAGAAAGTTAGATATCATTAATTACTTGTTCAAAAATATTTCTAACATTTTGTGCTGTTTCTCTGTTATCACACTTTATTTCTTCGACAATTGTTAATTTCAGGTAATACTCACTAGCTATACTAGCGCTATTCCGGCAGTTTATTCAACCTTTATTTTATACATTTAGGTAGACACTTTTTCTATGAAATTCTCTGCACTCCATAGCCTCATTGTATATTTTCTTCATTACATCGGTTACTTTGTATTGGTGGTATTTTCTTAAATCGTTAAGGTTTACAATATTAATTAAATTATTTAAAAATCAGTTGTAGAAGTTGAAGAAATCAATAAAATTAAGAATAGGAAGAAAAATAGTTGCCTTAGAGTTGAAGATAGTCCCAAACCAAAAAATGACAAAACTTCAAAAGAGTTAAAGGCATTACCGATCATAGTCATTAATATTCAGTACTATACTGCGATGAAAAGTAAAGTAAATATGGATAAGTTTGTTCATATTGTATTACATCATTAAATGATATTCAATTTAAAATTAAACTTGGATATAATGAAACCACTTATAAAGTTTTAACGAGGACAGTGAATAAACAAGAAGATATGGCAATACTTAGAGCTTAAAAACATATAATTTAGGAGGTGAGTTAATTAATATCAAAAAGATTAAATAAAATGTTGACACTTGACAGTTTAAAATTTACGGTATTCAAATTCTAAGTTACATGAAAAAGTTAAAATCGAAGCACTGAGATGCACCAAATTATTTCCTATGTATAGAAAATGTCAGCGTCACAAATAAAAATTTGCTATAGAGTAACAAAATGTGTTAAATATGCATTAAGAGCATCTTCAACCAAGCTTGTAAGCATATCCGTAACGTAAACAAATTGCATTATAGTAAGAGTGTTTCAAAAGCATTGAAACAATGTCAGTAAAATAAAGAATCCATTGTAGCCGAAAATAAATGTTTCCAACAAAATTAACACCTGATTCTCCTATACTGAGGTGCTGGGCAAGTTGCGAGCTAGTAGCATTGGTACTTATCCAAGAATATGTAATTTTATGGATAAGCAAGATTTAGGAATCGCTCCATAGAGTATCAATCATATTCTATACAAAAATTACAATTTATAAAATCCAGCAGATGAATGTCCTATTTCACAGTGAATTAAGTGTGCAAAAATAGAATTAGCAGAAAGAGTAGTCAACAGTCCATTTCGGTAAAACATCGAGAAAGAAAATTACTTAACTTGCTAAAACATTATGTTCTTTTGACGACATATGATGAAATAATAAAAGAAACGACTCGACTTGTTCGTGTTAATAATGGCATAGAATCGAAAAGCTTGAATTGGTCTTTAGAAAAATATCGATTTAAATATTTATATTTAAAAACAATTGGAAACTTCGAGAAAGACACATACTAAGATTATTCAAGGGCGTTGCCTATAACAGCGCTAGAAAAGTTGCTTACGTGACAAAAGGAATTATCCAAAATAGATTACAAAACTTGTCAAAAAAACAAGATGAAGATGGCATCATCCCAGAGATGACGCATTGGATAAGATTGTCTCATATCTAGAGAAACTCTCCAGAGGTTTGTCTAATATATTTATGATTTATCTAATGTAATAGGAAAATATAAATAATGATAAATGCAGACAAGGCACTTATTTTGAACTAATCACTGGTGAAATCTTAAAATTTTTCTTGACTCTTTGAAAAATCATAAATTTCTTTGATTTGAGTTTTTCATGACTCCGGTAGCTGACCATTAGAACTTAAAAATATTTCTGGTTTTTTAGAAATTTCGTGAAACTATTCAGTGATTTCTAAGAATACACTTTGATTACTCTTGAAAGTAATTGGAAATTGGAAGTATGATTTTCTTATATTTTAAAATAAATTTAGTTTTAAAATTGTTTAGAACAAAATTAATTGTTAGTCTAGTTTTAGTAATAGGTAAGACTTTGGTTCTTTTAAAAAAAACGTATGAAAAGATAAATTATACCTATCTGAATTTCCACAGTCTTCCAAAGCATTTTAAAAATTTATTCAAATCTACCCTGATTTCGGTATCTGACATACTATTTTTCAAGATTGACAATAAGTTTGACAGATCTTTTAAACGTAAATAATTTCATGTCATACACCTGACAACCAATCATTATTAAACAATATTCTTCTTTTTCTAAAAATATATTTTGTTAGTATTACATAGGAATTTAGTTCAAAAATTAATCTAAGATAATTGAACTTCCCAGGTTTAGTTATTAATTCAATACTGTATATTGAGGATATTTTAGGTGTTTCTTTATTTCATATTCCTCCAAAAATCAAGTTCATCTTTTCTGTCACTTATATGAAGTACTTTTACTGTTGTTTCCATTGTGTTATTAAGTGAAGGTTTCTGTTTATTGTCAATGAGGTGTTTTGAAGTTATTGTACGTGATATAATTTTTGATATTTATATTTCGTTATTTAGTTTTGAACTGCTGTCATATTTACGCGTACCATGTTTTCCTGATGTTTACTTTCCCTATTTCAAAACCCAATACAACATCTCCTCTTCTAATTTTTTGTTTATGTTATCTTTTTCTGTTGATGCAAATACATTTAATATTGAAATATAAATGGTATCTATGAAAATCATATTATTTTACTATCCATCTTTATTGATACTGTTCTTTAGAACTTATAATTAGATGTTCCATTTTCAGCAGTTCAAAAAGTCAATATGGAACTAATTGCAGTTATTGTTCCAAGGTGTAAAAATTAAACATACTACAGACCAGTTGCCTCGCTTTAATATGCAGACCATGAAGTTTTTATTTTTCTATTGTTCACGAAACTCAATTTTGAATTAAATAAGCAATCATGGAAAGTCGCTTTATCTAAAATTCGGGCGAATCAAAATAAAATTCATTTGGTATGCGTAATGGGGTTTTACAAGAATAGCGAGAATTCGCTTATTTATTTTTTGAGCGAGTATGCTCCAACTTCTTCATAAATACAAACTGTGACGAGAATATTTATTTTGATGCCATTTATTTCTGTTTACAGTGTCTCACGGCAATTGCAATTTGTTTCATATTATAATATGAATATGTAAATAAACAATACAGTTTTATTACAGCTGCCACAATAAACTAAATAAATAATGAAAAAGTTAAGAAACTTTGATGTTCTAAAATAATTTAAAAAACATGATATTTTTTGTATTATTCAATAGACATCGAAGCAAACTAAGCTTGACGAAAAATTTCCATTGAAGATACTTCAACCTTTACTGAATTGATCAGGCTCGTTGGAATACGGATCTTATCGATAAAATGTACTGGCTCCTTAGACACACATCAAATTATCAATACATAATCTCGTATACATACATATACCAGGTGCATCATGCTTAACGAGACGGAGATCAGTGGGAAATCGAACGAAGATATTGAAAAGTACTGTAGATAATTGGCAGCTATAATTTAAAATTTGTTATATATATACGGGTTATCCCAAATTAGGTCAGCAATATAAATTTACGTATTTTTTATTAGCATACTTTATATTTTATTACAATTTTAAAACCTATTGAAAAAAAAACATCACTTTTATTAAGGATTCTCTATATCTATCCATAATGGTTTTCGATTTATTTAACTTTCTAAATGCAAAATTTTGGAAACAAATTAATACATTTGATTGTTTAAATATTAATCAAGAAATTTTTCGCTGTATGTAAATAAACCATTTGATTCTGAAATAATTCAAATTTTAAATTAATATATAGGGTGTTTGTAATTGAGAGTCTTAATATGTAGGTAGGCGTAAAAAAACGACACGAGCTTATGAAATCCATTATTAAAAAAATGTATTTATAGATACATAAAATATGTGATCTATAAATTCGAAGTCCTTCCGAAATATAAAAATTTGTGATTAAACTTGAAGATTGACTTTATAAGCACCAAACATCGAGATCCTTTACTTAACGTAGAAATCAGATAATATTTATTTAAAACAGATAAGCAAATTTAAGATGAATTCTATTTTGTTAGTTAAAACAATAGATAATAAATAATTTTCAATAAATAAAAGTCTAAAGTTTAATAATACAAAAGTTTCTATCAAAACATAGCAAAATTTATATCCTGACAAGTAAAACCGAACAAACTTCAAGTTCCTGAATTTTTATTTTATATAAAATGAAGAGATAAAATATAAAGTTTGTCAAAATGACAAATAACAAATCAACTTTAAGCATGGTATAAGTTGTTTCAAATTATTAAATTTCAATTATAACTTTAAGGATTATTCTATAATTATATTGTTTTAAAATACAATAAAATAACATTTCATATACATATACAAAAGTTTAAGTCAAATGTTTTTTTTTTATTGAAATTGTTTTAAAACTCAATTGTTGTAGATTATGTTAAGTATAATAGAATCAAAAATACCAAAATATGCGTACAAAGAAATTACTAACTATTAAATATTTAAGCTAAGATTTATTGCATCTAGATTAAAAGACAAAGTTAATAGTTTAACAGGAAATAGTTATATCTTTGAAAACAGCAATAATTAATCAGATTCATATATATTAAAATCATGATTTATTGAAAATTTTCAGTGTTCTTTGAAGAAAATGTCATTTTTTCTGACATAAATATGGTGTAAAAACTTTGACAGAAGGATTACATTTTTTGTTTTTTTAGAGAAAGCATCGTAGAATGTAGCTAGAGTCAGAAAATTCGAGACATACTTTTTACTGTACAAAAAATAGAAAGAACACTAAACAAATATTACCTTCCAAATATCACTTCCTGTTCCATAAGAAAGTTATTATATATTAACCATAAATTGTGATTGATAACCTAAAATTGCTAAAAAAACCTCATAGTGTAATAGACCTTTCCTGATAAGAAAACACCGGGTCAACTATGCTCAGGCGCACCTCCCACTACCCTAAAGTTTCTCCTCATTCTAGTAACATATAAAAGTGACAATATGTCATAAGTACTAACAAGAACTGGGACAACAAAACACAACAGTGATACCAATAAAAAAATTAGGTACATTTAAATTGACAACTTTATTCTATTGCCTTTCTTTCCCCCGCAATAACTGAAGAGTGGGAAGGTGCGAAGTCTACATTACCCAGGGAATATTTCAAAACAGAATAGGTGAATAATTGTTGAAGTGAAAACTACTTAATTAGTCATTTATGGACATGTACTTTCGTACCGAATAAACAAAATTTTCAGCAATAGGTTGGGTGTTCAAACTCAAACACTCCTCATAACCTGTTTTGAGTGTGACATCAAAACAATATTCACGCGATTTGGATTGATATGGACATGAAATTAATAGCATTTGTAATTATTTAAAAGTAGATAGAGGGTGCTGTCAAATGTCAATAAAAGTAATAAAACAAAAACCGACATCTTTAAACAAAAATCAACATCCTTAATCAAACACGATGGTTGTGCTTTCTAGCTTTTTGTTGGAGGTGTTTTTAAAGTATGTGTGTTTGTTGTGTTTTTTATAAATACACTCCTGCTAATTGAGGGAAATTTATAAAAAAATAAATTCGGATTGTTCTCTATTCGGCTAGTACAATCAAATTGCCAATAATTTTGATTGTAAAGAGCCATGGTCGATAGTCTGTTGACGTAATTATAATAGATTAATTAAAAAATACTAAAGGTTCTCCATTGGACTCAAATGTGGTAACATGGAATGATCAAAGGAAACTTGAAATCATACCACAACAATTTTTATTAATAGTTTCGAATTTTTAAAGTAATCTTCCGGTCTAAAAAGATTTAAAACTAAGTTACAAAATCGTACAATGAAATTAATTAAACACATGCTACCAAATTTACCTAGTTTTAATGAAACAGGAATGGAAATCAATATATTGGTGAAAATTACATTAGGTAATGAAATAAAATTAAATTATAAACAATATAAACTCAAATTTTAAAACAAGATTAAAGAATAAGCTTAAAAACATCAAAATTGCTTAAACTTAAAAATAAAATTAAGACCAACATCAAGAAATTCTTCTAACTGTGTGCGATTAGACAAAAGGAACCATTTATGGTAAACTGCATTATAAAATGCTTGATGAATTTAAGTGACTACTGGAGAACGTTGGGGGGACAATAAAATGCCAAGAGAAATGGGTGAATAAGAAAGGTAAGTTGAAGAAGAGGATCAATAATGTCAGCAAGTCATTTCACTCCGCTTACCTGAACGACCAATATTAAAGAAGGAGGCAAGCAGAGATCGAACCAATGACTGTTAACATTAAACAAAATGATACAAAAAGACATCAAACAAGATGTCAGGATGGACAAGATAGCCACACATTAAGTCTTAGTTGTCTTTGATATTAATAAAAATAGTTGTGGTATGATTTCGAGTTTTCTTTGATCACTTACAAAATAGTAAAGGTAAAGTAAACAAATTTACACAATGAAAACACGACTATGTAATAATAAATAACACATCTATGATTTGTTTATTGTTTTTGTTATACTGCTTTGAAGGGTTCAGTTTTTTTCACCAGAGGTTCTATTCGAATTATACTCCGGCCAATAATTATATGATCTTATTATATTTTTTTTACTATGTACTATTTTTAAATTTCACTGGAACCAAATATTATTAATGCCAATAATTTTAAGAAAATATTTGTTTAATTTGACATTGATTCTGATCTTTCCATTTTAATGTTATTTAATAACTTGGCGCTCAAAAATACATTTTTTGAATAAAACTTAATTTTTAAATATAACTCAATGTTGGTGTGATACATAATTTAAAATAATAACAGAACAATATATAGAGTATGAGATGAAAATATTCAGATAAAAGCGAAGCAGGACGAACAAGAATACAAAGTGGGTATAACCCATGGAAAATAAATAAAATATATTAGAAGGAATAAAATCAAACAACCGTTCATAATTAGTAAAATAATAACAAAAATTAGTTAGTAACTTTCCAATAAGAAATCTAAGAATCTAAGATTCAGTAACTTGTAATTAGATATTGTTGAAAGCAGTTAAAGTTAGTTTAGTAAGTTTGATGGAAGCAGAGTAGTAATGAAAATTATGACCCACGTACTCTGTTATCACACGACATATCCCTTTGAAATCATTTATAGGGCTTTTACTACCCATAAGTAGAACAATCTGATATTTTCAACGTTTACATTTAACGTGATTCTACTTTATTCATCAAAATAACTGTTTCTAGTATCTTTTTAGAAAACACTTCTTACGATTATTAAGGTATTACGTAAAAATACTCTTTTAGCCACACAATATGTTCGTTTTCTTAATTCATTAAAACATTCAAGACACTGCGTTACTAAGTTGCAGAAATTAGTATAGGCGTCCTTTAAAATGTCTAAACTCCGTTCTAACTTTTGACTCAGATCTACTTAACATTAAAAAAATGGTCACTTAATCAAGTGGAAAAATATTATAAATATTTTTTTAAGGAAGTAATAAAATATAATACACGTCTCTCACCTACTAGTAACTAATTGTCGAAATTTAATACTACCTAATTGGATATACCGCAGGATAATTGCAAGGTTATTATTGATCAGATTTTGCATCAGACGTGAAATAACTGTTGATGAATCACACCCACGTCGCTTTTGATGATTGCAGATTGCGAATAAGCGTAAATGGTTTTGAGAAAGGTTGTAAAATTAAAGACGGGATAGTTAAAACACCTACAGGTTAAAACCGGATGTTCATTAATATTAAATCCTTCGAACAGTTATTACTAGAGACGGCTAAGGCTTTAAAATAATTGCCATTAAACAGTTTGATTTGTACATTTTTAACAAATTAATTAAGACGCTTTAGGTCCATTTTACTACGAAAAAATTTAGTCAAGTTTATTCGCGCAACACAAACCAAACAAAACAAGATATCTTAGAAAATTAAATTAAATTACATCTGCCTATTATTATTACAAACTTTTTAATAAGGAGGGATGGAAACATAAATTTAGGAATACTCGTAAATATGACAAAAAGGTGTAGATACTAAGATATTGTTTTATTATTTTTGACATTCTAGACGCTTGTTTATACGTTCAAACGAACTATTGAAAAACTTATTTATGCAAGCAAGCGAGTAGAGTATATTCCAAATTTATTGTTCCGACGATATTCTACAGCAATTGTAGTCACATGACCAGTTTTGGTGCCGAAATATGCAATTATTCTCTTCGTAGTGTTTCTTGACCACTTTCATTGGCAAAAGTTCACTTCATAACATCCAAAATGTTGATTATTGCTTTATTTTTAATTTTGTCATCAGATAGTAGGTTTGAAAGCTCCATTTTTTAATTCATTCAGCATTGCTTTGCAAACGTTTTTGTTTTGAGTCATGAATAGATTATTTAGTATTTATTGAGAACAAATTTTCCTTGCGGCTAAATAAGTATGTAAAATGGAATTTATTGAGCTCCGAAAATGTGCGAAAATTACTGAATCTCATCGTATGTCACAGGGCGGTCTTTTCTAATCATTTGAGGAACAGCATCAATATTTTCAGCAACAGCTCATGATGAACGCCGCCCCTCCCTTGGGCAATCTGAAAGTGAAACACGACCAAATTTAAATTCTTCAAACAAGCGTTATATCTTCTTTTTGATGGATTTTCACCACCATATACAAAAATTAAACGTTACAAACATTAATGTTGTGTAAAACTACAACGAAAATTATAGCAGACATTTTTTCTCGCATTACCTAATTCCATTATTAACCCGCTTCGTAAATTTTATAACAAGATACAAACAGATAAAGATTTTAACAATCGGAGAAAACTGACCGATTCTGGACATATTGTAGTGTATCATTGCGCAGGCGTCACTACTTGCATAAGCAGGTTTGCCAGATTCCAGAATATATCCCGCGTATCAAATGTTATCGGGTTAATTTCATGACAATTTTCTGTCCTGGATTAAGGTTTAAATATACTTAAATATACTCTGATTAAACTAAAAATGGCAGGTTACATTAAGTTCAAAAATAATGTGTCGATAAATTCAAGAAACCAGACCCAATTAAATTAGAATTCTTTAACTTTCTATATGCTTTGACCACTTTTGGTTATTAGTTTATAATTTTTAATTTTAGTGAAAAATTTTAGTAAAAATCATTTGGGTGATTATTAAATATACAAAATATATTTTTCTTTCAACGTTTATACGGTTTTGCACATCTACCATCTAAACATTTTGTTGTGAGATTTGAAATTTAGTATAATATGTAGATTAGTACGACCTAAGATATTACTTATTTATCTTCAAATTTTGATATCAAAACTTTTATTTATTTTTTTTAAATGTCAAAAGTAACATAAAATATTTTAGTCTGCATTTTATTTAAATTTTAGGTTTTTGAAATTACATCCATTGGCCACAGATAATCTAATTATATTATATTTTATTTATATTTTACCTCATATTTTATCTGATTTATTTTTTTAATATTAATATTAGTAATTTATATTACCGTTTATTTTAATATTTTCACACTATTGAGGTAAAAAATTTCGATTTAAAGATAAAATAAATAGACATAGAATGACAATACTTCCAAAGTCTGATTCTGACTATGAACTGGCTGCACTATTTACATATTATTGAATGAAATAGTTTTTGTTTTTAATTAGAAAATAAAATTTGGTTGGTTTTATTCTTCAGACTATGTGCATTTCTAAGCCAATTTAATATTACATTAAAATACATTTTCTGCATCTCAACACCCTTTCGCAAATTTTATATTATAAAAAAAAAGTCATCTTGAAAAGCTGCATATTGTTTTAGAATATGTTATCAAATGTTAAAAAACTTTAATTCAGCCTTAAGAGAAATACCTACATACATTATCCAGATAAATACCAACGTAATTTCTTATTCAATCCAATAGACTCGTCTAACAAATTTAATCCAGGAAAGGAATATATAAAAATTATTCTAAAATATAAAATTTCAAAGTTTCATAAGAATCTAAAAATAGGCGTGTACACAATAAAAATAAATAAATAATTTATTTGGAACTCATTGGTTTGATGTTGTGGTCATCCAATTTATAATTGTTCTTGGAGTTACCAATTTATAAAGGAAATTGGAACTGAACAATTTCGGGATGAATTCTTGTTTATGCAAAATATTTATTTTAAAGCTATATCAAGTAGACATCAGCATTTTTCGGTCTAATCAATTCAAGACCCATTTTCCCTTTAAAATTCGGATTAAAAGTATGAAATATTTATATTATTGTATAAACAACTACTTTATTCTGAGGTACTAAGTCGATTTTATATTTTAAACAAAATCTTGCTACTACCAAATTTTGCAGATTTCATATTTCCTATAAGTATCATAAATTGCAGTGGCCCCCAAACCTATCCTTGCGGAATGTCGGATCTGACAGTAATAATGTATAATAAATTTTATTAGTATTATTTTACTCCTGATAAATTGATGATAATTAGGTTTGCAACGATAATCTTAGTAACTGTATCAAAGAAATTTATTACCTCACCCTCTTATTTACTGAACCTTCATTATATTTTCACTCTAAAGGGAAAAAGAATTTATTTTCGTATAACTGAATAAAACATTCACCTAATCCAAAGAAAAAAGATGAAGATCCGGTGCCTTTGACACGTTTAATTTCATTTTATTGTTTCAAGTTATTAAGTTTATTGGATTTGGATTAGGCGGGATTTGAAAAAGAGAGGGCTAAGAGGAAGTTTTCGAAGAGGATTAAACCTTACGGCAGTGGCATGGCACTTAGAAATTTTAAATTAACCTTTTGTTTATTTTCACATTTTTAAACATTACAGGTCATAATATTTTTATTTAATTTAACAAATATATTTTTTCTTTCTAATTATTTTAAATGTTTCATTATTTTTCATGAAAATTTATATGAAAGTTTATAATAAAAATATAATGTAATTTTATTGTCAAATCTAAGATATTTTTCTAATCAGATTAATTATTCAAAATTTGCCTTTATCAAAATTATTACGTCTAAACTACATGTTTCTATTATAATCTTAATGCAAATGTCACTTTTGTAATTTCTATCAAAAAGATTACTCAATTTTTTTAGAATCTTCTCTGGCATCTTTACATTTACATTAAGACCTAAGTTTTTGCTTAAACCAATTTATTTCCGAAACCTCGCACCCCTTTTTCTCAACATCCGCTACTGGCCACCAACGATGGAGCGCAGAGTTAAGAAAATGTTAATTTGAAAGATGTCGTAAGTTGACAGTTTTACGAAAGAAATTGGATTTTTAGAAAAATAAGTAACTTTATTTCAATCGTCAAAAGTTAGTGGAGTTAATGAGATAATGAGTAAGATGTCTTCAATTCGAAGTGGGAACAAATGAGAGTTTTTTCATAAATTAAGTGTTTTGATGGCGAACTGAAATATTTAATTTTAGATAAATTATTTCAATGTTATCCTTGCCTGCAAAATAAATGCATATTTTATTTAAATCGCGTAAAAAATAATTTTGATATTTTTTAAAATTCTATCGTAAATTAAATTTACTTTTGATTTGGCTTATTAGTACTTAATCTGCAGAGTAACTACTCTTACGGACTTATAAGGCATTGAATGAAGATGAGTTATCTTTTGCTGATATCTTCCATATATTTTTTGTTCTGTACTATATTGTCTATTTCTTTGCTCTTCTATTCACTACTACTTCTCAGTTTTCTATTCTTTGTCAGCCTCACCTTCTTTTTGGTCCTTGCTCCAAACAACTATTTTGTTGATTTTATATCCGTTTTACGTACCCACAGGCCAATATTGCTTCTTCTATTTCATTTTTTTAAGAAGCACCTCGTAGTACTTCTAGAACTTTTTTTTCTACTAATTCCGCCCCTTGGGCATATATCAACATCAAAACTACCACATTTTCGTGTCTGCCTTTACATACTGTTACTCACAAATGGTTTACCCTGTATATTTCAATGTTATGTAAAAATATATTAAATTAAAATCAATTCCTCAAAATTGTTTGTTTAGCTTAAAATGAATTTATTCCATACATTATGTATATACTGTATGTATTTTCAAAAAAATTGTCTGTGTTATTCCGCTTGGCTTGCTTTAATATCACTTTCATTGGTCTAAAATAATTTTCCTGCAGATACAGGAAATCAAATTTCATATGTCCATAATATCTAATTCTTATCTGGGCCTAATTTGCGTGCATTCTGTTTGCAACTACAAACCCTACACAATGCAATGTTTCATATGCATTTTGTAAAACGTCATGTAAACAATGTAACGAAAGTTATAACGTTTTCATAAGAACGTGACTAAAATTCCGGAGCATTGTGGTTGGTCAGGATATTGCAATATTTATGATGTTGATGCTATCAATTCACGATATATATGGAGAAGGGTTAAGACAATTGCGAGTTTGAATATTTATGTTGAATGTATTTAACGGTTGCAATGATGAGATAAAATGTTATTACAGAAAGGATGTTTTATTTTTTCGGATTTATGAAATATAGATATAAGAGACCCAGTTTTTTGTTTGGTAATATACCAGTTATCAGCTCACTTTGTTTTTGTGTGTTTTGCAGGAAAGTCTATATTATTTGTCTTTCGAGATCTCAATTAATTCATTGTTATCTAATGATCTAATGATTATAAAAGTGTGCTAAATAATTGCTAGTGTGGTCACGTAACACATTATTTGAACTGTGTGATGATTTTGTTTTTGAAGAAAATAGACATAATTGTTTTTGGAATGAGACTAATCCCCATTTATTAATGTAGACAGATACACAAATGCCTAAAAATTAAATATTTGTCTTGGCATTTTAACGAATCACATTGTGGGACCATTATATATTTTGGGAAATCTCAATGCAACAAATTATTTTAATTTTTTAGAAGCCGTTATTGACTACGTGATTACAAACATATTGGAATATGATAATAACATTTTAAAAGACGAACTAACTTTCCATTAGGATGGTACAACCTCTAATTTTGAAATTCGCGAGCGACAGTTTTTCAAGTAACGTTTTCCAAGTCGTTGTATTGACAGAAGGAGAATTAAATGTTCAGCCAAATCACCTTTGGATTTTTTTGTGGGACACCTAACATTTTAAATATACATCATTCTGTCTGCAGATGTTTCAGAGCTACAACGGATAATTGTTTACTTAACCATACTTGCTATGTACTAAAAATAGGGGGTTGATGTAGACCTAGTTGGTTGAATTTCTGGGTATGAATTTTATATTAGAATTCGTACCCTTGAGAGGTTTTTTAAAAATTCTTTGTTTCTGAGTTTCTGAGAGATCTAGTTTTCGTTGTTGCTTCCTAAATATATATTGTAATGACTTTTCTCATATAATTATAGACTTGAACTTGAATCAAGGTAATTTAAAGAATTAAACACTAAAATACCAAAAGGTCTTAATTTTTTTTGTAAAAGTTTATGATATATGTCTACATATATATGTAAAAGTGACAAATCATGTTACTAAAACATTAATGTTTTATTAATTATAAACAATTTTTCTTGAACAAAACTAATACGAAATCTATTGACAAAACAAAATTTGTGTTGATATTACTTCAATGTTTTGCAAAAACAAATAATTTTGCTTGGAACCTGACAGGAGATGAACAATACAATAATAATATTTATGTAACCAATTGTAAATGAAATAAAACCCATAATTAAATATAGTTAATTCTTTAGATACAATCAAAATCAAGTAAAAATTTATATTGTTGTAATTTGTAATCGATAATTTATTTGAAGTTTAGTTTATTAAGTGTCAAAAAAAACTTAAGATTTCGAAAATCTAAATAAGTCCGTTGATATTTGACGGAGCTCTCTTCTGTTTTGTGAGCTGAAAGAGAAAACAAGCCTCTAAGTGAGAAATTAAAATTGTTACCTAAACTAAAATTGAAATTTTCTTAAAAAATGAATAATAATCACATTAAATTTGTTAATATTGCCTGAAAGTAATTAACTCAAGTATTCAGTTAATTGGTTTATTATTAAAAAGACAGTTTTTGAACATAACCATAAAAGTGTTTAAGATAAAAAGGAAAAATTATACAAAAAAAGTAATCGATCCCAATGTGGGGCACAGCATTATTATAATTAAAATTTATCTCCCCCATAACAATATATACATTTATCCTTACTCATTCTATTATTTACAATACAATATTTATTCATAATATTAAGTTTCATGTTCCAGCAATAAGAGTTATATTCTTATGAAACTGTTTAATCACTGTATCCTAGTACCTTTAGTGAAAATTTTTTTTAATAAACCAATTTGTAGTAACGGCCTTTTTTTTAATTAAAATTTTTAATACAAGCCTACGACTTCCCGGTGAATGTAAATGAACCGACAAAATAGGTCTAAAATTTTCTCAGTTTATATTTAAATTTCTTCATTAAAACTACAGTTCGCGGAAGACAAACGACATCAACTTCTTTTAATAAATTAAAATTTGCTCGTGACGAAAACGAATGGGAGGTAATTATTTTCCATTTCCCCACAGCGAAAGACTAATAGTCTTTTTGCAGTCCATTGCGGTAATTAGTTTATAATGTACACAGATTTCACACCGGGCAACTCCCGAGCAGAATTTCTGCGGACTCAGTTTCAGCCAAATAGTTTTCCATTTTTATTTATGAGAGTAGATTTAATTTAACTGACTGCTTCTTAAAAACAGAAATGATTTAGCTTTATACATTTTACATTAAAAAGAGATTTTTCTTTAGATACAATACTATTTTAAAAACAATATAAATTAGTGAGCACAATATAATTTAAAACTCTAAAACAACCAAATACGATACTAGATAAAAAGTTTAATCCAAAACAGATTACCTAAACTCGAGCTAGTTTTTTATCTGCTTCATTAATTATCATCAAGTCTACAAAATTAACTGCAAACTACTTACTTTCTCTAATAATTTGCCCTTCTAAACCCAGCGAATTACAGCAAGCGTTCACATCGCAATTCTTCTTATACGTAGTATCCCAGGCGATTAATAAATCCTTGCTGAACTCTATCGATGATTTCCTGATAATTATTATCTATTTATGTATATATATACCCAACATTTTTAGATGACCCCACAAAAAAAATTTAACGGCATGAGATCCGTTGATCTTGGTGGCCACTTAATACCTTGTCTACCAATTTACTTTTTTGGAAAACTTGGATATCTTGGCACGTTGGCTGCATAATAAGGCCTTCTTGTTAATACCAGAGCAGTGTTTTTTCAGCTTTCTTAAATCCGCTACCTCTTTACAACTAAAAAAAATATAACGACTCCATAAGACCACAATAAAACTTTTAGTGTTTTCGAAAATTATATATTTATTTTTCTTTCTTGCAAAACTATATTGATTGAAAAGTGGCTGTTTTTACTTTTACTTGGCTTTCCAAGCCCCCGAAAAAGCATCTGCGATCCCCAAGGGATCGCGACCAATAAGTTAGAAAAGCACCGCCAAAAAATTTAACTAATTAATATTTCGGAGATTTTTTGCACTAGGGAATAAATTCATTAGGGTTGAAATAAGAAAATTCATTAAAAATTGTAACCTGTTTAACTATTCAGAATGATGTGGAAGAAATAAGGTGAAATAATTTTATTTCGCAGAATGAGGCCTAACAATAGATTTTTGTGGACATTCAGTGTAATGTTCTTCCATTCATTTTGGGTTTTTATTTGCCCAATCTCAATAATTCTGCCGGTTGATTTCTCTGTTTAAACTAAAAATGCATTCCTCCAACAATATTACGTTTTTTGTTACATCTATCCTTCATTGCCTCGCTAAATTTCATTCATTGATCCGGATCATAATCAGATGATTCTTTTACTAGACGTATTTTAAAGGGATCTATATTTTTTGCGTTTAATAATATTTTCTGTTCGAACATTGAAGTAACATTAGGATACCAACTAACCTAGCGAATGCTATTATCTGGCTTATCTCGCATAACTAATACTTTTAATTTAGTATTCTCGTCATTAACTGATATATACTAAATATCAATAGGTAAATTATTAATTATTCAATTGACACTCGAATTTAATAGAGTTCAAGTGGCACTACCATTAACAAGTATAAATAAATATCTTAGTTTTTATAATTATTGTGAATGTGAAGAAATAAAAATAAGAACTAATCAAAAATTATTCTTTAAAATGCTACTTACCAATTATAATAATATATTTTTTTGAAAGGTGTAGGAATATACAATCCAAAAAAGAATACATTTGTATTTAGGGTGTCGATGGCTTCATGTCTAAAAAGTGATTACTTTACAAATAGATACTGATACATTTTCGAAAATAAAAACGTACTTGCCTGAATATTTTCTCAAAATGTTTTTTATTATTTTTTATTTATTGATATATTAATCATATTGAATACGGATTTCTATTAATCCAGAATAACGCTTTTGACCACATGCAGTTGGTACAACGATTCATTTTCTCCATGACGTTCAAATTCAAACAGTAGATTATCCACCGAAATGCCCAGATTTAAATCTTATTACCAATATGTGGGACCATCTAAAACGTCTCGTACTTCCACGTAAACCCAATGCAGATAAAAAAGCTTCGAATTGCAACAAGAGAAATGGAATACATTTTTTTTCACTATTTGTTTCTTGGAGAGCGTTGTGATCAGCTTTTTCATTGCCACGAATCCCAATGTGAGGGAACCCAAAATAATTCTACTTCATAATTTAGACGTTGAAGTTTAGATAGTTAGTTCCTTTTTATCAGTAGTCTTATAGGATGAGAAGTTTAAATTTGTTCTATTGTTCAGATAGGGCTGGACGAGTCGGTTATTATCATGGATTTTGGTAAATTCCTACTGATAATGTATTTTAGAGCATGTAAAATAGCAAACAGTTCACCTGTATGTACTCTCCGTCAAGAATATCTGAAACCGCGAGATGCGCAGTGACTTAAAGGAGAGGGGATACCACAAATTAGAAGCAGGCAAAGAATTTGTAGGACCAGAGTGATTTGTCAATCTATGTTGCCATATCAATTTTCAAATTTTAAGTAACGATATTGTGTATAAACTTAATCTGGAGCAGATCAGCATTTATTTTTAACTGTAGTTTAAAAAATTGTATAGGAATTACACTTACTCTTTAATAAAAATAATAATATGCTGTCAGTCTGGTGAAAATTTTCTAAAAAGGAATTATTTTCCTTTAGCAATTAATGCAATTAAACTTTTATTTAAAACATTCTTTCCTATTTCTCAAGATAACGGAGACGTAAAACTTCGGAATATAAGTTGATCACTTCTGAAACCCCCAGTGCTAAATGAAACAGAAATAATGTTCGCCCAAGAGGCAAAATACTTGGGAGTCATCTTTGACCACAAGCTAACTTGGAATCAACTCCTCCAAAAACTCACACAAAAAAGAACAATTGCCCTCAACAGATACAGAAGGCTGTGTAGACAAAACTGGGGACTTCAACCCAAAATGATCCTATGGCTATACACAAGAGTCATAAGGCCTATGTTAAGCTATGGATCGGTGGTTTGGTGGCCCAAGACCCAACAGGCGGGAGCTGTAAAACTGCTCAACGGCATCCAAAGGCTAACTTGCCTAAGTGCCACAGGAGCGATGAAAACAGCTCCAACAAGAGCCCTGGAGGTTCTGCTAAATCTGTCACCATTACATATTTTTATACAAGGTGAAGACAGAGTTGTCACCAATAGACTACTCCGAGGAACATCTCTCATAGTTAGGCGAAACTACATGAAGAGTTAAAAAATAACCAAATGTTGGGGATGCCAATAGACGGCATGTCCCCAAAATACAGCTTCGAAAAAAATTTTGAGGTAATAATTCCAGATAAAGACACCTGGGAAGAAGGACCTCCCGTACAGGCAGGAATAGCCTGGTATACAGACGGTTCCAAAACCCACCATGGAGGGGGAGCGGGTATATATGGCAATAAGCCAAAGACAAGAATCTCACTGAGCTTAGGCAGATATGCAACCGTGTTTCAAGCAGAAATTACTGTAATACAGCGCTGCGCAGAAGAGCTATCTAGGCAAGAGTTTAATAAAAAGACCATTGCTATCTATTCCGACAGCTAAGCAGCGCTCAAAGCATTAAGCTCTATGCAGGTCGAATCAAGACTTGTGTGGGACTGCCTTAATGCCGTGCATAACCTGGGTAGCTTGGGTCCCAGGGCATAAGGGACATAAGGGCAACGAAGAAGCGGACAGGCTGGCCCGGGAGGAAGCCGTCAGGGCTGTGACCGGGCCAGAACCTTTCTGTGGCATTGCTAAATCAACCAAAAGGGCACACCTAAAACAATGGGTGCAAAACAAGTCACAAGAATGGTGGGCAAATTCACCAGGACAAAGACAGGTGCAAGTGTTCATTAAAGGATCTTCACCGGAAACAACAAGGGATCTGCTAGAGCGCGACAGGAGGACGATTAGAATAATGACCGGTCTCCTGACGGGGCACTGCAGACTAAATAAACACATGCACAAAATAGGGCTGGCAAAAGAAGCTATATGCACGTTCTGTCAGGAGGAAGAAGAAACGGAAGTACACATACTGTGTTACTGCAAAGGCCTTGCAAGGCTAAGGTTTCTGACACTAGGCGAAGAAAAGCCCTGGGCAGGCAGCTACACAGAGGAATCTCTGTCTAGATTGTGGAGTCTAATCAAAAAGACCCACCTGGACAAGATACTCTGACTTAAGAGGATAGCCACAATAGATCTACCTAGGTCGACGTGAAGAGGCAACATAACCCAGTATCCCAGTACATAACCTAATATAATCTAGATTAGTAGTAAAAACTTTTCTAATTATATCTGGTGGGGTTTCATGTTTGTTATAGATACTCAAGGAAGAATTGATAGGTGGAATTTTTATAGAGCAAGTGGGAGGAGTTTTTATATGATGACTGAATAAGATAGGAAATGCTAACTGGATATTGTTGGCGGTTCGTCTCACTCTTTCATAGAATGGGGGTATTAGGTTTGGATGGGTTTGGTACAGATTTTTAAAGCGATCAGTAAAAGTGTTTTCGTTGACTGGTCTTGATTGATGAAATACAATTAATCGAGAGTTCTTTCAGACTCAACTTTTTAGTAAACTTAGAAGAATGCAAACAGTAATAAGTGTTGAGGAGAAATACATTAAATATATGCTTCAATTTATTAAGAGTTGAAGTTTTCCACGATTTTTTAATTATAAATACTTAATATTGCTCATTTAAAATTCCCAAAACAATTTTTTTTCCGGATTGATATATGATCATGAGAACTTATTTTTAGGAAAAGCAATTGTACCAATTGTTTTTTAGAAAAGGGCATAATATTATTAATTTTCCACAACTTTAGATTTAGAAAAATTACTAATACATATTTTAGTATTATGAACGGTAATTAATTACTTCTTATATACTTTTCAATAATTAATGTAAATCTAAATAAAATATTTAAATTAACATGAATTATGTTTATAAAATTTTTTTGGAATATTTGATGAAGGTAAGAAGAAATGGTTAATAATTTCATGATTATTTCAATTATAGGACATTGCGTCTTTATTTTTAATGTTTCCACAAAATTTTATTGTTTTCTTTAGTATGAATAACAATCACGAAAATAATAATCTTTTTTTATTATCAATTGACTTATTGGTAAAATTCTCTAATTTTTGTAATACTTCCAGCCAATGAGATTTTTAATATTTTTTTACCATGTTTTTTTTTTAATCTAATTATTAATTGAATATTAACAGTAAGTTTTGATATTTCGTTTTGTATTCAAGAAGTTGTATCAAATAATTGATGATTCCTAAAAAATAATTTTCTTTTTCTTGATTTCGACTTAATCCTTATCATTTTCAATACTCTGTTAAAGAACCAAACGCTCTACAACTTTACATCTTGTATATTGTTCTGATCTTATTGGTGAAGGATTCCACCTCTCAAAGTTAGTCCAACGATATTTAAGAGTAACTTTTCTGAACTGCATCACTTTTTCGTTCCAGTATGATCATCAATATTTTTTAGGAGTGCTAGTTTTAGTAATTTTCTTATTTACCTATGTTATCTAAAGTATTTTAGTACCCATGAATATTTTGATTTTTTCGGGACAACGCGGATATTTTACATGGTAAGTAATGAATAAATTTTAACAGCGATTCGATATGCACAGATAAACCAAATCCATTTTCCTGGACACATTGTGAAGTATTATATGGTTAGACCAACTACATGGTATGGAGCAAAAGACGTTTAGCTGTTATTTTGTATTTAAATAATGTAATTAATTTAATACTTTGTCATCTATATGAAACGAAGAAAAAAATTCATTTTATCTTGATTAAACATCGTCATATACTCTATTGTTTGTTATTATCATATGGTCGCGCTTATTGTAAACAATGACAAATGTTGCACCCATCTAGCAGTAAGCGTCCTCATTCTCAAATATTCGTTCACTATATTTAATTTACGTGAGATGCTCAGAGCCCTAACAATCTCGCACATCGTAACTTATCGATCGTCTATCACCATACCATCATGTTTGGTGTGGATGCTCATAATCAAAAACACTCATACGACCGCTTTTAAATTATGCTGTCCAATATTTTATTGTTGATTTTAAAAGAACAGATACCCCATAAACATCGTTCTATTTGATTTAACAGTTTCTTAAATGCTTGTATCTAATAACTGTCCGATATTCGATTTTATTCATTTTTGTAAAAACGCTAAATATAATCACTTTTAATCACTGTTAAACACAAAATAAATGACCCAGCTGACATATTGACATATTTTATTATTGATCTGTTTTTGCCCGTGTATTTTCCTCACCTCAACAGATGAGTTTCTCACTAATTCATTTAAAAATAAATAACTTGTCTATTATTTATAGTAGATAGCAATATTAATGTTCACCACCATATTAGTACTACTAGTAATAACAATACTTGAAAGTTTGTGCGTTTTGTATGTCTTGGTTTAATGATAAACACAGACATATTTTTTCAAGTTTTTTTTTTTTTACTGAATATTTCTATATTAATATCATTTAAATTAAATTATACTCTTTTTAACTCTAATTTATTATCTTTTAAATATACTGTATTTAACTATAATAGCCATTCAAAAATAATACGCCCCTGTCGTAATAATTACTCATAAATAAATAATAAATAGTGTTTAGTTCACAGCGAGATTTTTTATTTATAAAATTATTATACCGCGGCACCACCATAACCGCCGTCATAACAAGATAGCAATCTGTGGCTCCCTGTTTATTCTACCTCCAGCTAGTTAAAGTTAATAAGTTCGCTTGTCAATTATGTAAAACAAATTGGGATCTTACAAAGCAGTTTATGTGTTAAAAATCATTTTAAGCTGTTGCGTCGAGGCCAAAGTGTTATTATTCGATAAAAAAATTCATTTTATTGTTATTGAGACAGAGACGGAATGAATGTTAATTGTGTGAAATAAGGATGGATGTATTAGTAGATTGGACAATAGACATAACTGTGTGTTTGTATGTCCTACCATAGACAAAAATTACTATCTAATTTTTCATATTTTTTTTTAAAATATCTTTACTTATAGTCTAGTCAATGCTGACCAACGAGCAACTTGATTCAAACTTAAACTAACTAGGTAGGGTTTCAACTTAATGTAAGGTATACTCAATAGTGTTTCTCAAGTTGTTCTGATACTTAAATATACTAATCTTGGAGTGTACTTCAGAAACCCTGCCTTTAACTTGATACTTACTCAAAAGGATTTGTCCTTTTGAGCATTCTTTCTAATCCAGTGTTATAAACGACATGGATAGTCTCAACTTTCATGTAACAATGAAGTTGATCTTCGTGATTCTTATAAACATTTTTGATGGTCTGTTCAACAGTTTCCGTTTCCAAGTCCCGATGGGAGTCTCTGTTTCTGATGTACCAAGGGGCGTCTATGATGTTCCTTAGCACTTTGTTATGGGATCTCCAAATAATGCCTAGATTGTATTGTTTGGAGCATCCCCAAAGTTGGATACCATAGGACCATACAGGCTTAAGTACTTGTTTACAGAGCATAAGCTTATTCTGCTAGCTTCTGCTAAGATAGTAGTATCGTCAGTATCTAATTGATGATATGCACAGTGGGTATAGGACTGATCCTAGGACATTTCCCTGTGGTACTCTACCTTTAATCTCTCTAAGATGAGAGTAAGATTCTTCCAATTTGATCCGAAAGTATCTGTTTAAAATATATGATTCAATGATATCTGAATTTTGTCTGGGGAGAAATAACTTCATCTTGTGATTTAGGCCTGCGTGCCAGATCTTCTATTATTGGATTTATTCTTTTGAATAAAAGTTTCTCAAAAAGCTTCGATATGACATGCAACAAGAATATCGGTCTGTATGAAGAAGGCTTCATGGGGAGGTTTACCTGGTTTTGATATCATTATGACTTCTGCAACTTTCCAAAGTCTAGAAACCTATTTTATCCTGAACGATGCATTTATTAGATTAGTCAATTTAAATAATTAAGGCTTTTTTAGGTAATTGTTATAAAATTTCTCCAGTGAAGTCTAACCCTGGAGCTTTCTTTGGGTTAATATGTTCTTTTATTTCAGAACTATATTCTTTGGGAGAGGTAAGTTCGATCACCTGATTATCTTAAGAAGGACTATCCAGATGCAGTTATTCATTTTGTTTACCACATGGTTGGAATATATTTTCTAGGTGGTGTACAATACTAATCACTTTTTGTTCATTACTTCCAATATCAAATTGGCGGAAAGGTCATTATAATACTTTTTAGTCTTTTGATAGCTTTCAATAGAGAGTAATCAGTATTGTTGTCATCTATTAGTTTTTTCTTAGATAATAACTAATTCACTTTTTTTTTAATTTGTTATTTTTTTTTCAGTCTTTGTGTGACGTTATTAAGAATATTTTTATCTGGCAGAAATCTACATTGCTGCCGGCCACTTTTTTCTTAGTTTCCTTTTTTCATTGATAAGATCTCTTACTTCTTTAGGGTAGTTGTTCCAGTTGTCCTTCTATTAATAAACCCAGTACTTTTTCATGCAACTTATTGAATACTATCAGTAAATAGTTGTACTTCGTCTGTTCTTTATTTTTCAGAAGAACAGAAAGATTGCTTTTTTTATTCAAGAGTTTTTTTAAAAGTTTCTCAATCCGTTATTTTATTGGTAAGCCTATAGTTAGTTTCTGTTCTAATAATATTTTCACTAATTGTTAATATGATAGAATAATGATCAAAGTTCATAACACATCCTTCTTCTATTTGTAAAACATTAGTAAAATTATTGTTGGTTATGAAGAAATCTAGATCCGGAATCTTGTTGATATCAGCTGGCCAGTAGGAAGGTTTCGCTATGAATTTTTCTATTAATGTATTTGACTTGGAGTTATTTCGAAGCGATTTATATTCGCATCAATTAACAGTTACTTAAGTCGATTAGACTAGATTTGTTGACTAATTATTTTTAAAATAATAAAAATTTGTTGCAATATGTCTAATTCGTTAATTGCAATCAAAATTAAGGTTAACTAAGCAACTTCCTTTAGTTTTCGGGCCTTTCGCTAAAGAAACTAGTAACAGCTTTAATTGTAGTTTGATTTCATATATTCACATCAACATTTTCTTTTATCTACGAAGAACTAGGTAGATGTTTCTGTTTCAATACACGTCACTATGTTCAAGTGGAAGTGTAAAATTGAAGAAAGATAGTCTTTTTCTGGGCCAAACTTACTTATTGCGATTGCTGATATAAAAATATTTTAATAATTTTTGTCCGTGTTAACGTTAGTTTATTGAAATTGTGCGGAATTTATGTTTACATTGACATAGTAATTACATTATCTATACACGATAATTTTGCACTATTATATCAAACTAATGCCATTGAAGTCATTATGCAGCCTCAATACGTCAGTTACACTCTACATAAACCATGAATATGTACAGATGAATTGCAGGATCACTAAGCTGAAAATCAATTTAGTTGTTTTATGTAATCAAGTGAAATGAATGTGTGATATTGACACCGTGTACCAATTTAATCAAATTACTTAACATTTCTTACAGCACACAGATCCCAAACAAAGTCTTATTGGATAGTGAAAACTGATTTAATCAAATCTAAACTCAGAGCCATATTCAAATAATTATTTACGAGTGATTCTAAAAGCAATAACTAAAAATCACCCCTAAAAGCACAGCGAGCACTAAAAATTACGTTTCTAATTAATTCTGTATTTTGAAACGTTGCGTTAGCCAGAAAACATCTCGTTATTGAGTTAAATACAAGGCTGTTTTGCGTAACGTTTATTTTAAGTTCTAATAAATCAATGTTCAATACTAATTTTTTTGTAAAAGTATTAAAATACCAACAAAATCAAGAAAAACTTATCAACTAGAAGTAAGAAGTGTTCAAGTGAAACCGAAAGTAAAAATCTAAAAAATAACCCAAATTTGCGAACATCTTGTATTCTTTCATCATTAAAACTGTACCATAGACAACCGTTGATTATTAAACTCATGGAATTTTTTATGATTTTGATTATGCCGTAAATCATCATATAAAGGCTTCGTGTATACTGTTGGATTCTTCTTTCACATTATAAATTTAATAGTATAATTCAGTGATATAAATATAAGGTGGTGCTAATAGTGCCTAAAATTTTGGTAACTTCTGTTTCTACATTGTTACGTTGGTCATGTTGTTGATGTGTTTATGAATGAACTAAGTTTGCTGATAAACTGTTCAGTTTTATCAAATAAAAGGATTAAAACAAAATATCAATCTAATAATCTGCTTCCAGAGCGAACCATTAGTTGATTTTCTTTTACAATTCTGTATCTCTCTTTCTCTGACATTATCCTTTCATCCTTTTTTCCTTTTTCCTCTACGTACTCTCCATGCTATATTTTTTACTACTCTCGTGTATTCCATTCTCCCCAAATGTCCAATCTATTGTAAGCCTTTAACTTTAATTTAATAAAGTTCTTCATTGCTACGCCTTTCTCATTCTTCACCTGTGCTTTTTCCCACAAATTTTCTGCAACATTTTCCTCTGACATATGTCGATTTTCATTTGCTCGTTTTTCGTCATGATCCATGTTTGTCTACCATACATCAATGTTGGCCTTATAATTATTTTATAATTTTTTTTTGCTTGATATGTTTTGTTTCTGAGAACATTTTGGAGTAAACCTGCACATTCGTTACTTTTAGACACTCTTAGTATTTTGTAATGATATATTCTATTTTATTTCAAACTTTTCCGTTACTTCTCCTTGAATCTTCACTTTGCTGACTGTTTGACTTAAGGGCATTTTTATATAATTTGTTGTTTTCTTTGAGTCAGTCTTCTTAGGGTATTCAGCATTTGGCTCCTATTTACTATATCGTACGTTGCTTTGAAGATTATAAACTGGGAATTTGCGGAAATATCATATTAACTTGCTTTAGCATAAAGACCTGATTTATTGTAGATCTTCCATTTTTAAAATCGCATTGATGATTTTCACTAGTTGCTCTGTTTGGTCTTCTAACCTGTTATTCATTAGTGTTGCGAACACTTTATATGTTATATCTAGCAAAGTAATACTTCTATAATTATTGAAGTTTCTAGAATCCTCTTTCTTATACATTGGGCAGACATTCGAACATATTTTCTTTATTAGATATCCCCGTATTTAATCTGATGCCCTGCATTAATTCCCTTCTCGTCTGGACTCTTATTATTTTTCTTTTTAAAAATCATTTATTGTAATTCTTCTTCATTTGGTTTTGCATCCATTTTCTTCCCGATTTCCTCTTCTTGTTACCTTGTCAAGCATTTTTATAGGTTTTTCTTTAATTAAATGTTTTTGTTGTTTTATATTTTTACTCGTGAACACTTTTTCTCTTAGTTTCTTTTAATATTTTCTTTTGTCAATTTTTAAGTACAGTTTCAACTTCTTCTTTAATTCCTTTTTTGCGAGAACTATGCAACCATTCCTTCTGCCTTTGATTTCTTCTTTTCTATAAATTGATTTCTGTTGCTATTTTTATTGAATATTCTATATTTATCTATTTTTCTTCTACTGTTAGTTATCTTCTAGCCTATTTTCCTGTGATTAATAGTCTGTTTTTTTTTACTTTTTGTAGGTCTTCTACAGCATATCTTTACATTTTTTTTACTTTTTATATTTTTTTTTATTACCTATCTCTAGATTTATGTTAGAAGTAAGTGATCGGAATCTATTTCTACTCCTCTATAAGTTCATACCTTTCTGACCCATTTTACATTTTCGTCATAAGTACTTTATGGTCTATTTGGTTTGTGTCTATAGTTTCTGGTTTGTCAAAGTACCTTTGTAGATATTTTTCCTTTTAAAATGCGTGTTCATAATCTTCATTTCTTTTTCTATCGCAAACTGTATAAGCTTCTTCCGATTATCAACACTTCTGTTGTGCTTGTGCATTTAAATATTTCCTCATTTCCTACTTTCGCATTTGCGTCTCCAATAGCTATTTTTATATGATGATTTCTTGGGGTTTCTTCAATGACTTCTTCTGTCTTGTAAAACATGTCTTTTACCTCTTCTCTCTTTTCTTCCGAAGGTGCAATACAATAAATCAGTGATTTGTAATGCTGCATTTGAATTTTTACTTCTGTTGCTAAGAAAATAACTTACAACCCATCTGACATATTCTAGTTTAAAATGGAAATTTAGAAAACCCTCATATTTCTCTAATCCTCAAATTTTTAAATTGGAAGTACGAGTCGAGAATTATGAGACCTTCTTTGAAAGTTTTTATAAGGGATATGCCTTCCATGTCAACATTTACTCAACAGTATTCACCTACCTCATCATCTATACTTATGTATTATTTCGCAATATCAAAATAATATTTAGTGCTAATGCCTAAGAATTTCAAAAACATTCTTATCCTGTATAAAAAAAATACCGTTTTATTTCCGCCTAACAGAATGCATTATATCGTATTTGATTTCTTTAAAACTACGACTACCTTCAGTCACATATTTTTGAATTAAAAACAAATAACTGTGGTTGTCGGCGAAAGGGTCACGAGTATAAGAATTTCATATAAAATGCACACAATGCTGCGATTGGCAATTCGATACGTATTCTTTTGCCTTTGGCAAATATGATTTCATATTTCCATGGATCGCTTCTCATGTTTTGCAGGGGAAATCGTGACTATACGAAATAGAAAATGTGTGTTGGTCGGAAGGAGCTCTACTAACATTAAATAATAGTTGGGAATTGCAGTAATGCGTTCCTGCATAGAAATAAATAATACATGTATTCAGAAATAGTAAAAAATAGAAACGTTTGTTACATACGCGATTTTAAAATTTTATAATGGGCTAAATGAGCAGAATGGCTGTAACCATAACCATTCATTCAAGGAGAGAATTCCCTATTAAAAAACTATAGAGAAACCTCGAGGTATTTCAAGTTTTTAGGCGAATATGAATCTGTAATGATTTTAATATAAATATGTCTGACGTCTTCTTTTAATTATGTTAGTTTTTAAACGCTAAAGGTGAGAATAAACTTGCTTTACTTTAATTTGGAATGTGGTCGTATAAGTCAGAGACCGCCTTATGGTGGTGCTTAATTTCTCAGACAGGAGCGGACTAATTGTTAATTTATATATGTATAAAATCTTCGTGATTAATTTAATTCAGATAAAAGCTTTCTGTTTGCTTTTAAATCATTTAGATAAAATAAAATCGTGGGTAACTTTTTAGTCCGATTTTAATACTGGAATACTTTATATTTACCTTTAAAAGCAAACAAACCTATATACGTTCCAACTAGATGTAAAAAAGTTTAATTAACTATATTAAAAACACACACTTTTTGATCGATAGAACTGTAATTTGAAATGGCTATATTTGTAGTATAAATACATCAATTTTCTGCTGATCTCACTCTGTATTAGATTGACCGACATCTACTTTACACGTTGACGGATTGATGGAGATCGTGGACGGGCAAAAGAACCATAGATTAGTGGCCCAGGTGTTAACTCTAGAAAGAAGAGTACACAAACGTGCCTTATAAACACCATCGTCATGAATAAATAACTACAAGAGGACCAGTATGTTTAATTTAGGAAACTAATCCCGCTTTTAACACACTAATATACTGTAAACACCCATATGAAAAGTGCCTTTCGAATTTTATATTGTCATATGTGTAGGTAGAGAATATACAGAGTCTAATTTAATAAATCTACAAGAAAAATTAAAATGTCTATATAGAAGATACTAACTATTACGAGAGCTGCTGGTTTAATTTCGACATATGGACCCACTATGGCTGTCTGATGTTTGACGCATGAGCATTTGTAAAATTTGGCATTTGTTACGATAAGCAAAAGTGACAAGTTGAATATAAAGAACCATTAGAGCATTATTTACTTTTATAGGAACGAATCGAAAAGAAGCTACGGATTTAAAAACCAAAGATTTTGTTTTATTTTCGATTATAGAAAAATGAATAAACGTGTTTGATTATTTAAAAGCTGCTTTTTGTGACGAGTCGCGATCAGGCACAACTGTTTTGGTGTACGACATTGTTAGTAGTAATGAAAGTTAGATATCTTCTGATGAACAAGAAATAAAACAATGATCCACTATTTAGGTGCTTCAAAATGAAGCAAAGCCAACAAAATTTATTTGTTTCAAAGCGAATGATTGCTGGTTTTGTGTCAAAAACTAAGCATGTCGCTGATATAACTTCGAAAATCGTAGAACAGTGAATGTTGAGTATGGTATGTAACTATTTGTTTACCAGAAGTTTTCTCTGCACCAGGACAATGTAAATCCCCATACAGCGCAATGATCAATTGATTAGTTAACGATACAGAATGGAGAATTAATCAACTGTCCTTTTGATACATTTAAAAAAATCAAAAGTCAAATGCCTGGTCAACATTTTTCAAGCCCAGAAGATGTAGTTGAAACATTTAAAAATGTCGTGATAAGCGAGCCATCTTCAGATTGGAAAAACTGGTTATTTACATGAAAAAGTACATACATTGTCAATAAAAGTAATAAAGCCACTTTTTGAATTCTAGTTGTTTTTATTAACGTCTATTTTGAACTTAAAAACAGCATCCGAATCTAAATATGTTTTGATTGTTCGTTGTTCGTATTATTACATATACTGCTACATTTTCTTTTGGAGTTTTAATGTATTTGAATTACCTTAATCTATGATAGTTCACTTATTTTTTTATGAACAGTTTTAGTTCCTGTTATAGTTCTACATTTATTTTGAAACATTTCATTCTACATTCATATTTTCATCATCTAGAATTACAAATTCCAAGTAGTAGTTCTAGAAAAAACTGAAACTAGAAAACAGCATTGTCATAATTCCGATTTCTTTTTGTACTCGTATAAAAAATGCAAAGAAAGAATCTTTCTCCTCGATAATGTTGTGAGACCATTCAATAAATATCTTATTTAAATCTCGACATTTATTACAGTTAATAGTTTTCATTTATGAATTATATGAATGTTCTATTCATTTTAACTCTTCGTTAGCCTACATATTACACGATATAACATTCAAAAAATATCTACTAATGGTCATTTAAATGTTGTAACTGAAAATAGACAATATATCATTGTAATTTCTTTTTAATAAACTTCGAATCAAGTTCGGACTCCTACACAAAAATATTAATACTAAAGATTCTTGATTAAATGGCTACGATAACGTCTCGAAATTCAATGAAAGTAACATTTTATACAAGTCGAATTGGCCATTATGTTAATTTATTGATAACCAGAATAATATTATGATCGTTAAAAGTGTTAATGATACCAGCTCTTTTATTGTAAATTAATATTTTCATTATGTTTATCTAAGTGTTTTCTTTATTAAAATTGTGTACAAGATGATCTTATAGTATTTCCTATTTAGTAAATCAGAAATAGTATAATTAGATTGTAGACATTTTATAGAAAGTTCAATTTTTTTGTCATGGTTATTGATTTTCATGCATTTGTCGTAATATTTTAATTTAACTTTTGTTACAGCCTGTGATTGCCATCCAATAGGAGCTTCTGGAAAAACTTGTAACCAAGCTACAGGACAATGTCCTTGTAAGGATGGAGTAGTTGGAATCACTTGTAACCGATGTGCCAAAGGATATCAACAAAGTCGGTCTCATATCGCTCCCTGTATCAGTAAGTAGTAACTTTATTATGAAAAAAATGGAACCCTGCTTGTCTTCTTCATCTAGTTCTCTCACCCATTATTTATTACTTAAATTAAGAGTAAATTCTGATGGTAGTGTTTGATAGATATTTATACTGTTTTTTAAAAAGATATCATTTCAAAACAAAGAGTTACTATATAACTTTTTCATAATCTATTTAATAACAAATACATATATCTTAAATTTTTGTCATGACTATTATTTTTTTGCAGAGATTCCAGTAGTTCAAATGATGGCAACTGAAGAAGATAATGAGGGTTACGAAGATTATCCTGATACTAACAAACCCGGAGGTAATTAAACATTTAATTTTCAATAATAATTTTTTTAGTGAGTCCCTTTTTATTTTATCTCTTATCTTTATGTAGTACTCGGTTTAGCAAAAGAAATTTTGCGAGGCTTATTTAAAGAGGCCAGAATAAAATGACAAACGGCTTTGTGTTGTCACGTAATGAAGAATGTCCCAATTGGATAGTGTTATAAATTTCACTTAATAACACAACCTCTAAGTAAGGTTAAATTATTTATTTACATTTTCATTTAGTCTTTATTTACTATTTTTATTAAGCATTTGTATTTGTTTAATCTAACTAGAAACACTTCAAAATTATAATTACTCGAACCTTAATACATGAATCAAATATATTTGACATATTATGCTAACAGAGTAACTCATATCGTTTGTTTGTATTGTATAATCAAACAAATGGCTTCTGCAAATAGACATTCTTTGTCTGCCTGTGTATAATTTGTAACTTGTATATCAAACATTTTAAGAAGTTTATAAAAGCATTTTAACATCGTTTTTACTCTTCAAGGATTCTTACAGAATTTAACAAGAATGTCATGTCTAAAATTTATATTTAGTGGTAATAATTGGTTTTTCTTTTATACAGGGTACTTGAAAAATCATTAATCAAATAGTGAAGTGAGGAATAATAGGAGAGGTCATTTTCTGTCAAAAAAATATTTAATAATCCAATTTTTTACGGTTCAAAAAATATTTGAAATTTTTCATTCTTGCATGACATTATCTTATATCTCATCAAAAAGCTCAAGAAAATAAAACTATTTTTTATCTAATCCTTTGTCTAATATTGTTTACAAAATGTTGCTATTTTATATTAAACACATTTTTATAAAAGTAATGGTCTGTTTTTCCAAACACATTTTGTATAAAAAAAATATTTTACTTTAAAGTGAATGTCATTTGAAAAAAGTAAGTAGAATTAAAAACGGTAACCAACCAAAAAAAAGTAGGCTATTTTTATACATTCTAATAGTGTAACACCTATCGAAATTATTTTAGAAGAAATCTATTTTGTAAAATTATGTTTGCAAAATTAGGTGCGTACTTAATCAAAAATAACAAAACTAATAAAATACTCCCAAATTTTTATTATATTAATTTGTTTATTTCATAGTAAATGCTTAAATATCCTGCCGCGACTTCTAATACACAATGTACATTGGCGATTAATAGTGTATTATTCAACGAGCATATAATGAAAACTACGGCCCTTGCGAATAATAGTCATTATATGCGAGAAGAATATTATGCTTTCTCCATGACTATCAAGTGTTTAATTTTTTTGAAGCAAATATATGGGACATTATTTATAGCATAAAAAATAATTATATTAACATTAACTTATAACTAAGTCCAATTCAACATTAATTATTTATATTACTAGTTAAAATACACTAAATTCTCAAAATTGTTTTATGTTTTTTCCTTTGCCTAATTTAAAAAGAAATTTATTGCTATCATTTCAGCAGCTTGTTTCACTTTTGCTGAAGTTAAAGACATTTTATTTTTATTTTCTGAATCCATTTTTTTATAGTTTTTAGTAAAATAATTCATAAATTATTTTGCAGTCAAAATTTGACGTTTCAATTTAAGAAATTAATTCGACTTATAGATGACAACGGCGGCTTACAAATAAAACGTGTAAAAATTGCGTTGGTTGTATCAATGCTATTGTGGACAAAATTATTTTCAATTGATCCAAACGTGCACAGCTGCAATTATTCGTTGTTGCAGCTCTTGCTTGTTATATTTCTCTCGTGCATATACTACTTCCTTAAAATACCCTCACAGAAAACTCAAGTAGGTTGAAATCGTGCGATCGCGGTGGCCACTAAATCGACCATCCTCTTCAAATCCACCTTTTAGAGTAGGCTCTGTTAAAAATATTGCTTTACCTCGATACCATTGTGTTGCAACCAAATTGTTAAAAGTTTTGGTAAAGTAAAGTATTCAAGAAATTCAAGCAAGTTATTTTGTAAAAATTGGCTACAGTTCTCGGTGGCAGATCAAGTGGAGCAATCAATCTGGCGTTAAGTATTCCTATTTACCGTAAAGCAGTCATTTCTGAATATTCTAAGGTTTACGTATGCCCAATGATTAAGATTATCAAAATTAAAAAAACTGGATTCGTCGCTCCATAAAACTTTACTTAAAATTGCGGATCTTCTCTATTTCTCAAGGAAACTGCACCTTTTGAAGTAATCACCAGGTAAAAGTGCTTGAATCCATTGCACGTGATAGCGATACAACTAAAACGTTTATTGAAGGTTTCTCTAACACCAATTCGAGTATTTATTCTTTATCTTCGCTCTACTAATTAGTATGTTTTCCTTCTGTCTGAGATTTTCCAGGTATCTGCCCTTCCATATACAAAGTATGTGCTCTGTAGTCCGGATATTGTTCGCAACCAGGGAATCGTTCACGATATTCTTTTGCAGCAGCTCGACCATACAAAAGCCGTAAATGTAATGAATTTCTGCGTATTTACGGACAGAAAATAAGCTAAGTCCTTTGCAAACAAAATTATAAGTAATACTGCCACTAGCTATACAAAGTAAATGTAAATTATTATTTATTAAAAACTTTTTTGGCCAACACTCTCTTTGACAATTAAGTTTAAAAAAATAATTATTAACAACAAGACCGTTTGTAAATATTATTAGAATCTACAAAAAATGGACAGTTGATATTTTGTTTATTTTCGATTAGCGTACGTTTAAAATCATGTAAAATTTTGAGTAAAACATATAAAGTGTTTGAAAAACAAGTTAATCAATTATAAAAATGATAACCAATTTCACGAAAATATTTATATTTTAAGTATAATCTAAAAAAAAGTAAAGAAGACAACAAACAATTTTTTCTCGAACTTTAAGTGGATATGCAGGGTGTCCCAAAATTCGAAAGCCAACGCGCTATCGCAAATTCCTTGTGCAAATTATTCCCATTAAGGTAGGCAACTAACAGGGTGTTAAAATTTAAAAAATAAAATAGTTTATTGTTAATAAATCTTAAATGGGGTTGGTAAACTACTTCTTTTAACATGAATAGATGATATTTAGTTTCTTCCATAGGCGTATAGAAATCAGGGGCCCTTTTTTCACCATTAAATTTTCCGCCATTGGATGAATTGTTTAAATGATTAAATTTTTAAATTCTAGGAACATTCCCTAGTAAAAAAGTAATAACATGTTACTTCGCTAAAATTAATCTTTTTTGAGAAAAACAATTTATAATTTAGAAAAAATTGGTTTGTACTTTTTCTAAATAACCACAAGAGAGGTCATAAAAAAATAATATTTTTCTCGAAAACGGTTAATTTCAGCATAGTAAAATGTTATTACTTTTTTACTAAAGAATTTTAGTAGGATTAAAAAACATTTCAACACTTTATCTAGTGGCGGAAAATCAGAGGAAAAAAAAGAGTTCCCGACCCCTATTATACACCTCTAAAAAAATTGGATATCACCTATTCATGTTAAAAGAAGTATTTTACCTCCCCGATCATCTTTTTTAAGTTTAATTAAAATCTATCGCCCAATTTGAAATTTATTGACAATAAACTATTTTATTTTTTAAACTTTAAAACCCTGTATCTTGGAAAGGGTTCTTCTAGAGACATGTCCTACCTCAATGGACAAGGAATTTGCTCTAGAACGTGGCAGCCATATTTTGAAACACCCTGTATAAGACAATGTCATGCAAGTATCACCTCTTCTATTTCATCACTTCATTTGATTAATAAAGTATGGGACGCCCTGAATACAGCGTGTCCGTATAGTGTGGAAAAATTCATCATTTTCTACACCAAAAACATTATCGAATTATCTAATTTCTATTTTTTTTTTTTCTAAATTTTATAAATGTTTTTTACTGCATATGCTCATCCACATGTGGAAAAGATTAAAAAAATAGGATGAAATTTACATAAGGTAGAAAAATAAAAATCGACCTGTTTCACATTTTCCTACCAATATTGTTGGTTTGGAAAATAACGAATTTTTTCCACAATTTTCGGAATATTTTTTCTGAAAGCAAATGTCTACTACAACGTGTTTATATAATCTGACTTTTATAGTTTCTCAGTATTCAGTAATAAATCTAAAAGATAACCAAAAATCCCTTTTCAATGATAAATGTGTAACAAAATAAATACAGTTTGGATAACACCTATAACATTGTTTTCGCCGTTACTTCAGAGTTTTATGAGACACATCAACTCTTGGTCAACTTTAGAACTCAGCGGTACGTTATTTTAACGAAAATCGAATTATAAAGGGTGATTCAATTAAGTCTATATTGTTTTTTCGATGGTTTCATTGTGTAATTTTGAAATCTCCTGGTAAATCTTCAACTACTTATAATATTTGTAGTCTATATAAATACAGGGTGATATTTTGAAATTCTTTGGTATTTCGTTTACGAAAATAAGTACACGAAAGACTTGATTTAGTTGACTTATTATCTTAAAATAAGTGGTCAAAATGTTCGCTATCTATTTTTTGTCCAGGAACTAACAGAAGTCGATCCAACTCGTACAATGGAGTTCTGCAACGATTAATGAACGAGTAGGATGGAAATGAATTACCTTTTAGTACTATTCTTTTTTCAGAGAAATCAACTTCCACGTTCAAGGGAAATAAACCGTTAAAACCCCCACCGGGAGTATGGTGTGCTACACAGATGGCTCTCGGACAGGGAGGAAGTCAGGAGCAGGAATACTGATAGAAGACCTAGGAATTCAGCAGAGCTACGCTCTAGGAAAGCATTCCACGGTATTTCAATCTGAAGTATTCGCTTTATTAAAGGCGGCAGAGGAACTGGAAGCAAAGGCGAACCCGCAGCAACGCATATGCATTTGCTGCGACAGTCAGGCAGCTCTATGGGCAGTCTATCATCCCAGAAGCAGAATGGCTCTGGTTCAGGAGTATGTAGAAGCCCTAAACAAGTTAAGCAATTACAGGGAGGTAGCACTACTATGGATTCCGGGCCATAGAGGGATAGTAGGGAACGAACGGGCGGATGGGCTAGCAAGGCTCGAAGCCCTGTGGACCGGAACCAATAATAGGAATAAGTAAAGCGCAAACCACTTCATTACTTGAAGAGTGGTCCCAAAAGAAGTTAAGATGGGCCTGGGAAGGCAGTCGAGGATGTAGACAAGCCAAGCAGGCAATCGCCGGACAGATTCAACCAGAACCAGACAGCAACTATGGTTGATCGTTGCAGTCCTACTTGGGCATTGCAGGCTCCGAAGACACCGGTCCTTGTTTGGGACAGTGGAGAACCCAGACTACCAGAAATGTGGAGGAGGGAGAAAGCCGCCCTCCGCTATCTGTGCAACTGAGAGATCTACCGGCATCTGAGGAAAGAAATCTTTGGTGTCGAACAGATGGATGTGGAAGATCTACACGCCCTCTCATGGAACGACATCGAGGAGGGGCAAACGTGAGGAAGAAAGGTCGAGGAACATTAGGGATAGTAAAAAGGGCCTGAACACGCCTACTTGCCGGGCATCAGCCTCCCCGCCCTTATACCATTACCATTACCAAACCGTCAAAACTGTAAGCATTGGTCCGAGGAAATTCCTTATTCGATGTGTGAGACACATAATACATTTCCTAAAATTTTTAGAACAGCTATCATTTGTTAATATATTGTTGTTCCCATTTTTATTAAAGCAAATTTGACAGCCGAAGAATATTTTGTTTATTTCTGTTTTACCCAAATGATATCCAAATGCACTGGATCCGACCCTACCGAATGAAATGAATGGATGAAGAGACACCATTGAGTAGCCAGCTACATCACCAGTTTTTACAATGTATACAATAGAGTTTTAAAGAAGACATGTCTCGGCTTCTCATAAGTCTATAAAATGCGACAAAATAAGTTTATTCCATAAGTGGTTTTCATAATTTATATTTAACAGGCGACCCTTTCTGATACGACAAAAAACTTACAATCCATATAATCAAAAAAATGTATTGACTTCTTCTCGTATTACCCCTTGAATTCTTCGAATGTAACCATTGATATTCAGTATACATTTATAGACGTATCTAACGGGATATAGAAGGATAACATTCTACATAAAAAACGGAGACCTGTCTGAAAAAGAGAAGTTGTCGATCAAGTCGATATAAAAAAACAAACAGGGTGGAAGTATTTAGAACTTTTTCAAAACGTGTTCGTGTTGCTTTCATGGCAAGAAGAAATTTATTTATTATTTACAAAAAGCTGAAAGTATAAATTTTAAAAACTGTTTAGTTTATGTTTATTTCATTTTCAAAATTTTTAAAACCAAATTCTTCTTTTTGCTAATTTTAATTTAAATAATAATTTAACTAATTCACTCCAATAAACTTAAATAAATAAATAAAAAATAATAATAATAAAATGATTAAAGGACCGAGCTTCCTATTAATTATTGCAAAAAAGAGTACATGAGCTGCAAATAATCGTTTTCGTAATTGACTTTTAAATGGTACATAAATGTTCCAAATATTTCTAGGACATCCTGCACATTATCTTGGTTGTTTTGCATTTTTGAAATATTATACTACATCCATATTCTATTGGGTGTTGGTAAATTTGTTTTCGGCAAATAGCAAATTAAATTGATACTTCGTAAATTGGATCCTAAACATCGAACAAGGATAGGCTGGTTAGGTTTGTCTCATTTAAAAATGGATTTATTAGTAATAATAAACCTGATTGGGTTGTTAGTTTAGGTTAGATAGATTAAGTTAGGTTGGGTTTGCCTCATTTAAAAATGTATTTATTATAAGTAACTATTAGATACATATTGATTAAATGAGTATGTATGTAAATTTAATTAATAAGTAGATAATAAGTTGTTCTTACATTTTCTATTATTAAATAATATAAGTTAACCGTCTTGTAACATAGTTTTATTTTATTAGGCGGGAATGAGGTTACTCGTGCAGTTTCAGATAAATTAAAATCTTGGGAACGAATTTACTCTTACAGTTTCAGGTAAACAAAAATATTGGTATTCTATTAATTTTTGTCCTTCCTTTCTTGGGAACTAATTCTACTATAAGCAATGTCTTTTTTTGACATATCTCAATGTCAAAAAACAACTGTACTATCCTTCATCTGTCATTAAACTGGATGTGATTTCTTTTTCTTTAGAACAGATAATGTCACGCCCCTGTTTTTTGCATACGTCTTTGTAAGCAATTCTCGAACGTTTCAAATATGTTTTTCGGATATCGCGGGGGCTTTTCCTCTTCTGTAAAAGGGGGAATACCAGAGTTTAATTGACTGAACAAGGCCTCAATAGAGTGGAAAAATAATCAAACATCCACCGTAGACTACAAGTAACTGTGCACGCGGTAGGAATATATGTCGGAGCTTAAATTGGAAAACTTAAATTACTCTCTAGGTTTCCGGACCCCAACTTTGAACAATTTTCATATTAGGAAGAGACGATGGAATTTATTGGAATTTTGTTGTATTGACTCACAGCGGATATGGAAGGACAGGTATAGGAAGATTGTCCCAGCGATTGTATTCATTTATCAGAAGAGGATAAGTGGACTGACTAAAAAAATTTTAATAAATTTAAGCTATTCATCAGCTTTCTATATTCTTCATTCTTAATATTATTATTATCAACGATTGTTTTTGGTATTATTTATTGTCTGTATTCGTACATTTTTGCTTATTGTATCGGCTTCATTAGATGCAGAGCAAGGTTTGGTTTAAGAGCTGGTCTTATTTAGTATATTAATTATTTATGAGATTTTACATTTGAGAAATAAAATTCAAATTTTAAAGTTAAAGTTCAATTTTAACAATAGAAATTAAATTCGATAATAATTAAAAACAATAAAATATATATAAATTCAAAACAAACAACCAAAACTCAGTTTGAAATATACAAATAAACAAACATATTAAGTAGATTTCAGGGTGCATTTTATCTAGGTATTTAATCAGTATGGTATTTATATTTTTAAATTATATATATTCGAATGGGTACCCAAAAGAAACCGAACTATTTTTGTACAAAGTCATTTATTCAATTTTTCTTCAAGAAACATTTAATCTCCTTCGAAGTACTCTCCATTGCAGTTAATACACTTGTGCATTCTTTTAATCCTCTGTTCGAACATCTTAGAAATTCTTATTTTATTATGCCTGACATAGTCTCCGTCGTGTTTTTCTTTACTTCAGCAATGTCTGCAAAACGCTTTCCTTTCATCCCCCTTTTCATTCGGGGGAATAAAAAGAAGTCACAGGGGGCTAGATCGGGTGAATAAAGTGGGTGGGGCACAGTGGTCATACCATTTTTAGGTCAAAAATCGGCTCATAGAAATGGCTGTGTGAGCGGGGGCGTTGTCATGGTGAAATAAACCAGTCACGCCACTGTTACAAATCAGGCCTTTTTCGCCGAAAATTTTTGCGCAATCTGTTCAAAACTTCTAGGTAAAATGCCTGGTCAACTTGACCCGGTGGAATAAATTCTGAATAAACCTCTCACATCGAAAAAACAAATGAGCATCGTCTTAATGGTTGACCTCACCGAGCTTTTTTAGGGCGAGACGAATTTGGAGTCTTCCATTGGCTTGATTGTTAATTAGTTTCTGGATCACATGATTCATCACCTGTGATTATCTTGGAAACAAAGTTTGGCTCATTTTGGTACACTTCCTTCAAAGCAGAGCATGCTTCCACGGGGCCTTGTTTTTGCTGTGAAGTCAGCACACAAAATTTCACTTAAAATTTTCTGTACTGAACTCCAAGTTACTTCAGACTTCTCCACAACTTTTGCGATGGTCCGTCGTCGATCTTCCAGGATGATTTCACGAATTTTTTCAACGTTTTAGTCGATTTGGGCTGTCGAAGGACGTCCAGAGCGAGGTTGATCGTCAATTGACATTTCCCCACTTTTAAAATGAGAAAACCACTCAAACACTTGAGTTTTTCCCAGAGCATCATCCTTGTACGCAGCTTTCAACATTTCAATAGTTTCTGTGCCTGTTTTCCCGAGCAGAAAGATAAACTTCAAGGTCGCGCGCTGTTCACGCTAATCAGCTATCACAAAAACGACGAGAGCGCAAAACGACAGTAACAAAAAAATATATAAAAACAGAACGCAATCTTCTACAGTAACGGCAGTTGGCATACTGACTGGTGAAAAATAGGTACATCAACTCGTATCGACAAAAACGCCAGTACTATAAATAAATTACTTTTAGTTCCACATATCTGAACCCATGAACTTGGAGTTAGTTCGGAAAACATTCGGCCTCTCGAAAAAGATACTGAATTTTTATGATTTAAGTACAGTATATATTCTTTGGTTTTCTACTTATGTTTTAATAATAACTTCAAAAAGCTAATAGATCTCTGTTATTTTTCCACTTCGCCATGTTTCGTCTTGTAATTATTAAGTATTTTGTTTTAACGACATCTACGAATATTTATTCCTACTTGTAGATCTCTTCTTTTTGTCTCTTTTCTTAATAATTTAAATAGCTGTTAAAATATTACCTTTACTAATAATAGTTTTCTATTTCAGATCAATGTGGAAAATGTAAGGCAGCAACTAGACGACTGAATATGAATAAATATTGCAAGAGAGATTACGGTAAAGTATAATTATATTTAATAGATAGAACCTTAATTGTATGATATCATTTTCTCGTTTTAAGCAAAAATACACAGTAATAACTATTTTTTTGTATCAATGTTTATACTTAAATAGAATGAAGTAATAATGAGGATTCCTCTGTTGCTATTGTTTTGCGTATAAGACATCAGGTTGTTAGTCTTATGTGTATTGACTTAATACTTAATGAATATTACTTCCCAATTGCCATTTTTGAAAGTGTACACATTTATTAAATATATTATTCTTATTTTTGTTCTTACTTGTTTTATATATTTCTTTACTTAATTAATCTTCTTCTTAATTCTCCAATTTAAAACTTTTAAAACATTTTAAAACTTTATGATTTTTATTGTTTGATTTATATATATTTTAGTCTTCTTACTTGTTTTATTTCTACTTTTATTTAATGTTCTTTATATTTCTAAATTTCGATGCGTATAATTTCTGCACAAACTTATATTTACTTAATTTTTATTCTTAATACATCAATAAATTCCAATTTTAATTATTCTTTACTTTTTATTTTACAAATGATTTAAAAATATCTGACACTATTTAAAATTATACAATGTTATCTTCTCAAATTACCAAATTTTTCATCAAACTTATTTCCTAGTAACACAAAAAAACTTTTTAAATCTATAAAAACCCAATCCCCTAAAATAACACAACAGTACCACAAAATTCTAATTTTCAATTCTTCAATATTTTGAGTCAAATTCTTTTGACATTGTCACCTTAACAATGCATGTTCACCTTTTATTTTCTTAATATTCTATATCCCATTATTTTCATCATGAATTGCTCATTAAATATTTTCAGACGTAACTTTCTAATATCTCCATCAAATTTCAATGTATTGTCTAATATTTTTCCTCTAGTTATTTTAACTTTTTTCTCTTTATTTACTTCTGTTTTCTTCGTAACTGTTTGTACTTTTTTTCCAATATCAAATTCATGTTTCTCAGAATTTTCGTATAACTTTCTTATTTTAACATTTTGCTCTTCCAGCTTTTCACCAACATCTCCACTTCTCAATTCTATGTAACTTTCAAGTTTCTTCATGACTTTGCACTCCATTTCTTTAATCTCGTTATTCACAAATTTACCTCGAATTTATTGTTCATTACTTCATTTTTTCCTCAGTTCTTCAAAATTCTTTCCGTGTTCTTCAGAAATTTTTTTCTCTGTTCTTCAAATTTCTCATCTATTCTGTTTATCATTTTAAATAATAATTTTTGTATTCTGTTATTTCCTTTTTTAGTGGCTGTTTTTTCTTTACTGGAACCTCCCTGTTCCTCTCTTGCATCATCAATTCTATCTGCATTTTCTGTAGATTCAATCTCATTTCTTATTTCTTGTCCATCTCCTATCGATGTATCTAGCATTTCTTCTGCACCTTTTCGTTCTCATTCTTTAGAATTCATTTTTGTTTCCATATTGTGGGTTCTCAAAATTTCAACTGGTTATTAACTTGTTTGTACTTATTTATCAAGGACCCCACGTTACGTCAATTATTGTGATATTTCTTATTTTCGTTCTTACCTCTTTTATATATATTTCTTTACTTAATTAATCTTATTAATATTCCAATTTAAAACTTATATTCATTTACTTTATTAAGATTTACTTTATTATTATTATTATTATTATTATTATTATTATTATTATTATTATTATTATTATTATGATATTTATTGTTTGTTTTATACATATATTTTAACCTTCATTTTTTTATTTCTATTTTTATATATATATATATATATATATATATATATATAAACCCCTAAAATAACAGAATATAATTAAATATCTAAAATCACTTTTTCTATTGTGTCATGTTTTTTACTTTCGTTGTTATTAAAAACAAAAATTGAGAATTAAAAAACTCTACTTTATGGAAGAATCTCTAAAAATTAAAAAAGTTGGGCCCTGGCATACTTTTTTGCTTTCATTAAAACAGTATAAACGTTTAAAATAAAAAAAAATTGCTAATAAATAAACAATAAAGTGACTCCTAGGCTCTTTAACAAATTGTATTTTGGTAGTAAATGCATGCGTTTACAACACATTTTATAAAATAATGAAAGCAAATATTCTTAAAAGAACAACATGCAACAATTTTCTAAACTACATTAAACTTCACCAATCAAATTGACATATATGTTGTCTGAACTGTATTGTTATTGAGGGTTTATTAAAGGGTAATTTGAGTGGAGAGGAAAATAGACTGGGGAATAAATGTAGTAGGTTCTTTTAAAATAAAATATTTCGATTTGAGCTAATTTCCTTTAAAAAAATATTGATAATTCACTAATTCTTCAAACTAAGTTTTTACTTTCATATTTTTCATTTTTTTTTATAGACTTTTTATTAAAGCAAGTTTGCTTAAATCTTAATATTCGAAGTTAAGAATTTATATATGTCTCATTACTTACAACTACTCTGTACATATAAATATTCGAAAACGTGTCGTTTTGATTCCCATTTGATGTATAAACAACACTTTAAGCATGTGCGATATGAAATTTTCTTTCTACAAATCTGGATATTAAACTTTTACAAAAGTAACAACTGAAACATATTTGTATAAAACATATCCTTTATATGTTTGAGTTCTTTGTTTAAAACAAGCAGAAACTTATTCAATCTGAGGATTAGGTCCCCTTTTATTGCAGCACATAAATTTGCCGGGAGTTCCAGAATACAAAGCCAATTTTAATCGCACAATTTCGGGACGTTGCTCTTGATATTCGCAACGATAAGAACTGAATCGCATCACCTTTTTACGGGGGCGGAATCGCAGATATTCGCCAAGACACTTTCCATTAATCTCACCTTATCAGCATATGGCGAAATTTTGCCAGATTCCACAGGGACAGCCACCGAAGAATTGTTTTCACTTGGAAAATGAGCGATCTAAATCTTACATCCCGTCATAATACACATATACAAAAGCTACAATAAAATGAACTGTAATAATTATCATAAAGACAGGATTTCAAGATACTAAAAACACTGTAATTTATTCTAACTAAAAAACTTTATTTTTGAGGAATTTATTTCAAAGTGGTAATCGAGAAAAAGTTAAATTCATTAAACTACTATTACTTACATTTGAATAGAAGATCATAATTATGACAATACAGGAAAAAAACATTGCATAATTGAAGGATGTCAATGGGTACAGTATAAACCAGCGTTTCTCAACCCGTGGGGGCCCTAGATTAGGGTCAAAATTTTCAACGTATACTATACGTTGTATTTTATTATTATATGAAAAAAAAAGGGGACGCCATAAAAGTTGTTATTGAAAATTGGGCCCCGAATACTGAAAGGTTGAGAAACGCTGGTGTAAATCTTTAATTATTAACGACTTCAAATATTAAAATGTTTAGAAAGTTAAGACAAAAGGACATGTTTCTTCCGATAAGTCCACCTTGTTGACATGACCATTTTTCATCCTTTGAAGCACGGATGTAAAATGGAACCGAAATAAATGAGCCGAGTAACAAATACAATAAGTGATGCAAATCAAATGGTCAACCTTTAATTTCCGCACTAAGCCAAACTTAAAGTAAAGCTCTATGGAATTTGTAGTAATTATTCAATTTCTGTTTAATTCCACTTATTTTCCATTCAACAGCAAAATACTAGGTTTCTTCAAAAAAAAGGTGACTTCTTATTTTACTCTAAAAATATTTATTCATTCATCAATATCCATTTTGTCCCCTTCAAAGTAATCTTCCTCAGATAAAATACACTTGTTCCAGAGCATTTTCCGATCCTTGAAGCACTTCTGATATACGCTTTTTGGTATGGTCTTGAGCTCTTCCAAGCTCTTCCAGGCGATGCGGTCTTTATCTCCTCAATCGTTGCAAACCTCCGTCCTTTCATGGGTCTTTTCAATTTTGGGAATAGGACAAAGTCACAGGGGGCGAAGTCCGGTGAATAAGGTGATTGTTTTTTGCCAAAAAAACACGAAAAAGCAACGATGTGTGAACAGGGCATTATCGTGATGCAAAAGCCATTAAATGTTTTTCCACAAATCCAGGCATTCTCTTCGCATTGCTTCACGCATACGGCGCATAACTTCAAAGTAATATTTATTATTCACTGTACGACCTTCTGGCAAGAATTTATGATACACAACGCCATTATAATCAAAAAACACAGTGAGCAAAACCTTCACATTTGACCGAACTTGGCGTGTTTTTTCGGTCGTGACACTTCTGGTCGCTTCCATTGGGATGGTTGGGCTTTGGTTGCAACGTTAGAAACATATACCCATATTTCGTCACCAGTTATAAACTTTTTGAGCAAATCTGGTACGTCGTTGACGTCATTCAACTTAGCTGATACGTGTGTCAGCCCAAAACATGCGTAAAAATTGCATGACATGAGCCAAACGATATGCTGACTTCCTCAGCAACTTCTCTAATAGTGATTCAATTATTCTCCATAAAAATTTTCTTCACTGCTTCAACGTTTTCATCGGTTGTTGATGTAAAATTTCATTTATTAAAAATTATGTTGATAACATTATTTGCTCGATTTCAGGAGACCAAATATCATTAATCCTTAATATTTTCAATAATTACAATAAACATATACCGTTTACTGGGGAGAAGAAAAAAGGTAATGCTATCCCATTCTTCGACACGAAAGTGATTAGAACAATTGGCGATACATACTTAGTCAATTGGTATCGAAAACCTATGAGTTCAGGGAAATACATCCACTTTGAGTATAATGATCCATTAAAAAAATCAATCAACCATAGCTAAAAAGATTAGTTTTCAGTTCATCTCAAAATAACCTACTGACCTAACTTCCAGATCGTAAATAAGGTTCACATGACTTTTACGGAGTTGTGAGTAGTCAGGTGATGGATGCTCAACAGCCCCTAAACAATAACGTGACCCAATTCCTCTTAAGTACTGTAGATTAAGTGACAGCCATTTACGTTTCGCTTCCCTTCATCGTCAAAGTTCGCAAAATTCTAAAAAAACGACTGCCTATATCAACATACAAATTATATTAAAAATCTTAGCAAAACCACTTGTCATATTATCAATTATTCCTAAACCACTGTACTTCAATTTGAGAAATCTTGCCAAAAGATCCTTTCTAGAAAGGTATCTCATTAAAAAAGAAATCGAGACCATTAACTCCTTTTTAATATAGTAAAATCATATAAATGAATTTTTTAATATTTTAGGTGGTTAATGAAATAAGTACGAATACTTTTCGGGTTGGTGAGTAAGGTGAAGATTTTATGGCATCCAAAGAATACTTCTCTTCTTCCCCACCTCGCAGACAAAGTGTGGCCACAACTGAGCTTAAAAATCGATAACAAAATCGATTCTATGATTCTTTTCTGTTTAATAAATAACATTAAAATAACATTCCAACTCTCTTTTTTCTTGTTTCATTCTAATTTAGTTGTCATTGTTGATTTATTCAGTTTTGTGAATTAGTTGTAGTGTTAACTAAAAATTAATCTCAAATATTTAGTGAGTGAAACATAGTTTAATAATTAATATTTTTAAAACTTATAATACTTACTAATTATCGTCCTCTAAATTTTTAAAACTCTTTGCTATACCTATATTTTTCTCCATTTACTCCTGTCTACTGCTTCATTTTGTTAATTCATTATTCCTCTCTTCCTCAAATCTTCTTGCACTACTTCTTATCGTTTCTTCTTTGGAGTCCTTTCTTTCTTTTACCTCCTATCTCGATTTTCAGTACTTTATGTATTATTCGGTTTTGTCCCATTCATTCAATATGACCTAGCTATCTTATTATTTGTGTTATGATCACTTAAGTTATTGTCAGTGTATTGAATTTATTTCTTAATTCTATATTAGTCATTTTTCTATGAATCCTTATATTCTCCTAAGTATCTTCCTTCCTATCTGTCTAGTTTTTCGCTTTTTTTTGTTAAGTACCTATATTTCTACACCACATAAAATTGTTGGCCGTATTACCATCAAATAGAATCTTATTTTTGCTGAAATGTAATGTTATTAGTAGTTGCGTCATTGCTCCCATTTCTTTGCATTCTTTCCCCATTTTTCTTTCTATTCCTGTCATTTCATCTTTTAATTTAGTGACTACAAGTATTCAAATTGTGTCACTTCTTCGATAGTCTATTTTTTATTTTTATTCATTTTTGCTTTTAGCTTTTTTATTTTTGTTTTTTGTCCAACTTAGGAATTTCATTAATATTGGTAAATTAATTCATAATCCACATTCTGTTTGTCTCTCTTCTAGTTTTTTGAATTTTATTTTAAGTTATCTGTGATCCTGTTAACAGAACTAAGTTGTCCACATAGACATTGATGTGGTCGGGTCGAGATAATTCCCTTCCTTTTCATGTCTATTTTTCGTAGAATTTGCTCTAATAGGAGATTAAATAAAAAGGTGGAGAGGGGATCACCTTGTCCATATGAGTAACTTTTTCAAAATGTACAAAAATTTGTGTCGGATTCAGAAAAAGTTGATATAGGAATAAAGGAATCTCGTGCAGATTGTCGATTAAAATTAAAAAAATAAATTTAAAAAAAAGTTTGTACAATAAGAAAATGTTTTTTTCCATATATAAACTATTATTATCGTTAAAGTTAACAAACAGAAAATTTTCACTTTACTGATTAATTGAGTTAACCAACATATGTATATTTACAATTTCATGCAATTCATAAATGTTTTTTGGTAGTGAACCAGGGAGTATTCTTCGTCAATACTTGTTTGCAAATATTTTTCTAATACAGTTTGTAATGGTATTTTTAAGCGTTGGTAGTACATGGAAAGCAAAGACCTTGCAAATAATTTTCGAAGACATTCCTCAGATTTTTTCAAATACCAATGGCAGAGAATTTTCAGTTAAATCTTCAGTAAATTTTAGTGCTTTTTAAGGCACATTAGGTACATATTTGCGACGGGTGCTCAATTCATCTATAGGAGTAAATTTCCCCGAAGTATTGTTTTTTCAACCAGATTTTAATTTTTATTTCGTTATTTTGTTTCTAATAAATGATTCAAAAATGCACTACCCGCAAAAAGTTTGAAGATTTCTGATAGGTATATTTTCCATTTTCCGTATTGGGATGATATAAAAAAGTTTGAATAAGGAAATTATGACATTTATATCTTCTTTCTTCCATATATCTGACTTGGCCGAGCGGTGAGTCCGTATCTATGACCTCGCCGTACTGCGTCCACGTTATCTCTTCCCAATTCCGGTGTCTATCAATTTAGTGCTTTCACCGTTCTTATGTTCGTTGGCTATGTAACCGTGGCACGTATGCGTTTTATTAGCAACACAAATTGGTTCGGTGCACTAGTCGGTTTTTAGCTGTCTTAGACAGCTTTACTGGGAATACTAAGTGCAATAATTTTACAAACTGGATTAGATTCCAAGTCAACAGAAACTAAAATACGCTTGGGACTGAAAAAGTCGACGACGCTAGATAGAATTCATTCCGTTTCGCGTCATGAAAATGGATCTGGTAGACAGGTTTTAGTTGAAAGAACATTGAAACTGTATGTAAATTAAGATTAAATTCATGTGAGAAATGTCAATGTCTCTTAATAGTTCTTGCTTTCTATTTATAAAGTAAGATAGTTGTTTTTAAAAATAAAAAATATCTTTATGTACTACACAAACTTTGAAAACCGCCCTGTGTAATTTTGATATTACGTTGGAAACTTTCTTTTGAATAGTTGTACAGTGATATGGACAAATGATCTAATGGGCCATTCACAAGAGCATGCTTTACTTAAGCCTTGATTGTACAAACCAGTTTTTATATCGAAGCACGTTGACGAGGAAACTTTATACAGTGTAATCCTATAAGTGTGGTCTGTGGAATCTTCTAATGGCCGTCTATATGCTCAATCTTACCTGCACAGTTAAAATTGCACAATCAAAACAGAACAAAAAGACGGAACACAATTCCACGTGATACAAGTAAGCCTACGAAAATCCAAATCTGTTCGAAAATCATTGTGTTTTGAGAGCTTTCGACGACTTCAGTATAAAACTTAATATATTTCTCGGACTATCTTATTATTTTACTATCTTTCATTGTTATAGCAGAGTACCTAATAGAATTAACGCCGGTCACAGCTGTAACTTTAATAGAAAGAGTTAATTATGTTTTAATGGCCACGGCGCAAACAAGTAATTGTTTGATTAAAATAAAATTCAAGCTTGTAGAATTTCAATTATTTAGTTTCCGATAAACGTGGAAAATAGTTACTGAAAACGGAAGTAACTTGTGAGTATCCATCAGTAAAAAAATTAATACTAGACCATTTTGCACTTAATAAAACAGAGGGTTCAAATACTGTTGACACCGTAATTGAAATGTCATCTAAAGCAATGGGATGTGGAAAATCTACGATATCTAAAGTTTTAACGAGGAAATTTAGGTGGAGTACCCTCACCAAAGTCAAAACCAGGCAGACCAAATTATTAAAAGTCGACGTAGATGAACTTTTTAAAAATGCATTTCTTAAGCTGGTTCCCTTTTTCTTAACAGGTAAATACCAGTCTTAGACAAAGTTTTACAATCTATAATGGACGACGTTGATTTTCTCAGAATAAGACAAGATAAACTGTGTAAAATATTACATGAATTAAACTTTAAAGTAGCTTAGAAGAATAAAACAAATTATAACAAAAAATAAGAACTCAAGTTAAAGATTACCATGCTAGAAATAATAGAACTTTCAAATTATCACTTGTTAAAAATTTGTTCCATGAATCAATCTCTGAATTAACCTAGGAGAATTGACAAAAATGTATTAATCATGCTATAGAACTAGAGTAAATAATGTGGGAGCTTGATAACATAATTGATATCTCTACAGAACTTTTTGTAATTTCTCTGAAATCAGATGGTAATTTAATTGTTATATATTTATTTATGTAACATTGGTAATCGATAAATAAACAAAAAATAGGTATTTTTATATTTTATTAAATAAATTACCAACTACTATGTTAATGAATTTTTCTTTATTTTAAAAACGCACGTCTATGCTTTATTGATATTGACACTGATTAACGCAACATATTTCTGGAATTTACTCTCTCTTAATGTTCAAATGAAGTATAGTTGAACCGTTTTACACAGATTAGTTGATTTTTATTCTTTTATCTGGTAATATTTTAATGGATGATTGTTCCATGGAACGATTTATTTCAAAATATTTACTAAATGAAAGAACTTGAGGCAAAAAAATAACATCCAATATACGCAGTGTTCTACAGTATACCAAAAAAATTTCGTCTAATGTATTTTTGTTACTACATAATACTCTGCGGTTGAGATTAATACATTTGTTATTTAAGTTAGGCAAATTAAAACCGCATATACATACTCTTTTTATGAATAGAGATCTATTGAAATTTTCTATTGCCAATGAGAGGTTTATCTGGGTTTATCACTGGTTTACACGTAATGTGTACTTTTATACTCCATTTGGATATTATTGACTCTTTGAACAATTTCGAATAGTGCTTGTAATACAGTTTCTGGGGGTTTGTAGTTCATCTCATATAGATGGCCCGAGCTTTATAAATCTACCAGTGTTTTTGCTACTCGTCTCATTGAGGAAATTTTATGACTATAGCAGTAATTTGATTCATATGCTATAGAAATTATTGCAATTATTCTTTTTCTTTGTTACATATGACCAAAAATTTCACCTTGGATGTGCATATAGTATAATGTGTCCAAAACACTGACGTATTACCCAAAAGTTCCAGAAATTATTAAGGTAGTACAGAAGTACTTACTTTCGATGAAATATTTCATTGTCTCCTTCAAAGTAGTAACCTTTTGCGTCTACACAGTGTAGTAGTAGTCTACATTCTAAGGCCCAGGCATTGTAGCTAGTTACCTAATAAGGATCAGGCCATACTAATGAAAGTGGACATTGAATTTAGAAGGTTTTGAGAGGGATGTAGGTTTGTATTTGGAAATGTAATACGGTTTTTTGTAGAATAAAGAACTGAAAGTTATCGAGTCAGTTTTTTTATAATCTAACATTTTTTACCCAGAAACCCAGTCGGCGTATCACAACAGCGTTGCCAACGTATACGCCCTGAAAAACTCAACGAAATGAATTGTGTCAACATCTTAAGGGCCTCCTGTAATTTCCTCGGAAACAAAAAAGTCACAGGGTGTTAGGTGGAATGAGTATGGCGGATGGGGTACAATAGGCGTTATTTTCCTTACTCGCCACGTCCCGTGGCTTTTTTAAATTATTCAATACAGTAATGATGAAACCGTGGTCAGACAAATAATATAATAATAACATTTAGTTCCTAATTGATTCTCGATTTGGAAAAATATCCTTAGATTAATATATTATTTGGGAATTATGGCGGAGTGACAATTTTAAACGAGAGCGTTTTTTACAATCATAAAACTAATGTTTGCTAGTCATTTGAAGAGTCAAATCTACTTACCCTTTAAAATATATATATATTTTATGACTAAGTACATTCACTTGATATGATAAAGTTTCTAAAAAAAGTTTTTTGTACCTATTCACAATACAGGTTCTCGTGACGAGTTGGCACGTGGCGAATTGGGAATAAACCCAACAGGCATCTTGTTTATGATAGGTATTAACCTGCATTATCATGACGCACGAACCAGTTTTTGTTTCTTCATATTTTCTGCATTTTGTTCTAAAATTCTCCCTTAGCCGCTTCAAAATATCTATGTAGTAGAGACTTTTATGACGAGTAGTGGCAATGGGATGTAAATTGGAAAAAGATGAAAGTCTACTCAAGTGCTCATCATCTTCTACAGTCAAACGGCCTTCTTTAAAATGTATATACTACTCAAAAGACCTTTATCCATCATTGAAAGCTTGAACTAACATTTGATAGGCCTCACTCCCTGTTTTACCGAAAAACTCACAGCGCATGTAAATCAGGATTTTAAACAAAGCATCCATACTCGGCTCTACATGTTTGCACAACTGCCTTGTTTGGCACACTGTCTCTCTAAGGACAACATATGAGCTACCTATTTATAGAACGTTATATTATGATTTGTTCACGGTTATTTACATTCTTACAACATTTGGGTGGTACCTTGCATGAGGCCTTTTAGTAGTACTATAGATCATTTTATTAACATTGTATCTTTTATTAGTTGAATAGAAGAATTAATACTTAACACGATTTATTATGTATGTAAGACGTGTAAACATTATCTATGAATCTACTCTTGTCACATATACAGGATGTTTCATTGGGAAAGGGTCTAACTTTAACTGTAGATGGACGTCACACTTGGTGATTCCAAATAACCTATATTTAATGGGTCTTCCACCCTTTATAACTAATATACAGGGTGATTTATCAATTTGGCCTATTACTTTTGGAGTCTATAACTTCCGACTTACTCTGTATATTATTTTGATATTTGGTACGCATAATAACCATTACCTGGAAAATCTATCAAAGTATTACCAAAAAGAAAATCCAGGAACGGCTTAGCAAAACATTAAAAAATTCATCTTTCCAAAAAACAACACCCTGTATATCGATTTTTTTTAAATTGCTTTTTATAATTCAAAAGAGCAGAAAAACTAAATCTACTCATCAAGTATTTTTTTGGCGCATAAAATTGTACTATAAAAATTTTACCTTCAAAGTATTTTTTTATGAGCGTTTTGGGGGTTACGAAATGGTATCACAAAGATTTTTGTTAATTTTTTGGTTGAAATAAAATTTACTTAACTTGATTCAATTCATTTTATATTTATACAAATACAGATCACTAAAAAATTTGGCTACAGGGCCGTACTTAGGACAACAAATGTTTTGAACATCCTGTATAAGGATATTTAGAATCTATGCACTTGCTACATTTGAAGATAGCAAGAGCAGTTTACGAGAAATAAATTTCTGCTTCTAAAGGTTATAAAAATAGTTATTTCCACCCTACGATGTGGGTTATATAAAATTATTATTTTTATATGATCAAAGGAAGCTGAAAATCACACCACAACAATTTTTATTCAAATTTGACAACTAGTTTCGACTCTATAGAATCATCTTCAGATCTGAAAATTATTATTAACATAATTACAATAATGTAAAATAAAATACATTAATAAAACATTATATAACATGATATAAACCAATTAATAAGTGAAACAAAGATAAATTATATTTGGTAATGAAATAATAACATTATAAAATAAGAGAATTAAACACAGTTAATAACATCAAATTTAAAATTAGAAAATGCTTGAATTAAACAAAACCACGTTACGAAGTGATCCTAACCGTATATGATTAGAACTAAGAACCATGGTTAATGGAAAAATTGGTAAGAGAGGTAATAACAACAGAAAGTTGGGGGATTAAATAAATTATCAACACTAACTCCCGAAAAGAGGGCCAGATATACAAAACGAAGATAAAGGATAGGATCAGTAACATCAACCAACCGAGTTGTGTAATTTGAATAAAAATTGTTGTGGTATGATTTTGAGTTTCCTCTGATCATTCCATGTTACCACATTTCAGGAAAACCTTTATTCCAAGTATTTTTATAGGCTTCGGAAGCAGAAATGTACTTCTTGTAAACTGCCTTTGTTATTTACAATTGTAACAAGTGCGTAGATTCCAAATATCCTTATAGAGGACGTTCAAATCATTCGAAACATATTTAATGAATATGACCTAAGTACGGTCCTATAGACACATTTTCCAGTGATCTGTATTTGTAAAAATACGAACTGAATTCAATCAAGTTAAGTAAATTTTATTTCAACCAAAAAATTAACAAAAATCTCTCAGACACCATTTCGTAACTCCCAAAACGCTCATAAATTATACATTGAAGGTAAAATTTTATTAGTTCAATTGTCTGCGGGAAAAAACTTGATGAGTAGATTCATTTTTTTTTGCTCTTAAAAAACTCGATATATTGTTCTTTAAATGTTTTGCCAAGTCGGTCCTAGATTTTCTAGATAATGGCAGTTATGCATACCAATTATCAAAATAATACATAGAGTAATTCGGAAGTTGTGAGTTCCAAAAGAAATAGGCCAAATTGTTAAAACACTCTGTATCTCAGTTATAAAGGGTGGAAGACCCATTAAATACTTATAGGATATTTGGAAGAACCAAAGTGACGCCCATCTACACTTAAAGTTAGGCCCTTTCCCAATGAAATACTCTGTATGTATGGCTATGATTTTTTTGTTAATTAAAACCTGTTCTATGACGCAAAATCTGTAAAGTACATATGTGAATACAAAGCTTTCACTGAAATTTAAAATATTTTAGATAAACTTTAAGTTAAATCATAAAATATTATATATGCCACACGTGATGTAGCTACTATAAGACAACAATTTAACGTGTCCTCAGATTTATATGCAGATGTTGAAACAGATATCTGAGGACTATGATTTTACGAGAGTAGACGCAAAAGTATACTGAAATGAAAACATCCGTATCAGCTTTATATTCCGACTATCGTTCAACAAAAAAAATGTAAATGTAGAAACAAATAAACATTAATTTTGTTTATTGCACTGATTCATATAATCCCTGTACATTACTCATTTATACTGGTAGGGGAGGAATTGTGTGCTTTATATGCAAATTCTTATTTTCTAACCTATGTAATATTACTGCAATATTTCATCAGGTTTGTACTGATAATGTACCATATGACAAGCGAACTTTGCTGTGTTTTAAATCACAAAATACCTAAATTACAAATTAAATATGTTTTCGAGTTTTTCTAAATCATAAAAATATTAGGTTATGATAATTTTTCATTTAGTGTAGCTATAGCCATTAATGCTTTTATTTTATTATTCTCAATAGTATTAATATTTTGCCATATAAGTTTTTTGTTACACAATAAAATACAGTCCATATATTTCGTTTCAAAGTCCATTAAAAGGCATTAAAGTGCTAATATTTTTCCCTGCTCTTTAATATTTTTTTTCGGTTGGTTTGGTGCCATTTATAAAAGTTTTTATTCATTAGGTATCACGAGTTCAGCTCTCTAAGGAAAAATCCAAAAGGAAAATAAGGAAAATTCGCTTGTCACAGTGATAAACATAATTCGTCCCTTCGAAAACTTATTTCGCCCTTGGGAAAAATAATTTTCCTTCCACTTGTGCGGTTGTTCTATTCACGATGGTTTCGATGTGGAATCTATTTCTTTTTTCTATACGCAACGGATAAAATTTCGGTCTAATTCAATTCTGGATCCAAGAATACTCTTCTTTCGGGCTCCAAGTGTTTGGCAAAATAAAAGAGCTATTTTCATATTTTTCAATTTGTTTTCATATACCTCAGGAAAAGAATATTGTAAATGTTGTTATTTATAAAATTCAACATTAAAATTAACGTCGTGGATTATCTATGTTTTCCGGATTTTATTGATGAGAATAATTTTATCTACAAGAAATACGATAGAAGGCGATTCGATTTTTATCTGAAATCTTTTTCAACGGTACGGGAAATATACTTCAATGAGTAAAGATAACATTTCTTCGTTAATAATTGCTATTTAGGCACTACAAAGAAGTATAAATATTTTTCTTTACACTATTATCGACTGCTGACCCAAATAAAAACCTATTGAACATGTTTTATCGTTCTTTCTCAAGTCATCCTACTAAATTTATTTTTTACTGTTTTATAATTTACCGTCAAGAAGTAAATGCCACTATAATATTTATAATATTTTTTCCAATTTTAGCTCTAACAGAAGACGTATAAATTTTTAAACGGTCATAACTGTTCATTCATAAATAATTTTTCTAAAAATGATAGTCAATTTGAATACTTATTGTGGTATTTGAATGGATTAACATTCTTTTGAGTTGTTTCAGTTGCATAAGCAATACCGAATTTACGACCATGTAGGCACAGCTTAAAGTTATTAAAGTAGTGTCTTAATACATCGGATGTTTAGACTTTGGAATAGTAAAAAATATCCAATGGGTAGCCAATAATGAATTTCTCAATCACTTTGTTATTTATGTGAAGAATAAACACCATGATTTAGTCTTTTTTATACTGTTTACGGTTTACTTCCAATTGTAACAAAAAAACAAAACAATATTTTTTTTCTACTCTCGTACTCTATATCTGTGCGCGAAATAAGTGTAATTCGTAAAGGAGTTATTTCACACATTCTTTCCATTGGAGCCAAATTAAAGTACTGTTAAAATTAATAAACGGCATATTTGTTTTGCTAACATTAACAGAATGTCACCACTCGTAACAATAGAGACTGGCAAAATCGAATACTTGTAGGAATCGATTACTTGCTAATCGAAATATCGAATAACCGAACAAGAATAGCTATTGCTATTTAATGCTATTGGGTACAACAAATTTGTGAATGAATCGGATTCCAACGCGGCGATTCGAGGTCCGACAATGAGTTAAAACACGGAAAACATTATTCGAATACTTTGCAACTTACATCTGTAACTCCGAGAACTGTTATGAATCGAATTCTTTTCGATTCCAAGTATTCAAGTATCTCCCAATAGGTATTTAAAATAATTTATGTTAATTTTTAATTGTTGTTGTTTCCAATAATAAGATTACGACGTTGAAGTTGAAAACAAAATATAAGGAATAAATCTTACAAAATTGATTAACTGTAGCTACCAATACTAGAAATAATTATTTTAAAGAGATTTTATTAAGTAGCTCTTTATAATTTATGTTTAAAGTTGTAAGTATATATTTTCTTATTATACAGATTTAAATTCTAAAGTCTTTTAGCACTCCCACGATTTACAACACTTGCCTGCAGCTCTTGTTGAAAACACTGAAATAAATATGGAATTCTTAACCATTATAACAAATAATTTTTTATATACCTTGTTTCTTATTAAAATTCCATAATATGTATATAGACATGTTACCAAACAAATTTATAATAAAACCAGTTGAAACATAGAATCGTCTATAAAATTTTATGGTATAGTTACAATGTTAGATCTTGTTAGCATAAACTCTGAAATTATTTAGCAAATCTACAGCAACTGACACCATCATTACCGATAAGGTATCGTAAAGCCCACGGGATGATATTATCTATGCAAACTGGACAACTAGTGTCGTTACAACATACATAATGTCATATCAAACAATGTACTGAATTTTTTAACAAAATTTTCGAGTCACATACACTGAAAGAGATATTTCATTCCAAGAAAATACATTAGATAAGGTTATAGAAAAATTTTTTGAAACAATGTTTAAAACATTGATAGAATCAAGTATTCTTTTCATTTGAAATAATACTATTCTTAATGCCGAAAAGTCAAAAAGTCAAGAAAATGTATCTTTCAGTCTAGTGAAACTTAGAAGAACCACTTGGAATTAAGGGAAAACAATTTAATATTGACTTAGGTATGTTACTTGGGGGAATTGATTTAATGCTTTATTTTTTTTGGTACATATTTTCCGCCATTTTTCAGGATCAATGAGTTTTTTTATAAATATTTTTCAATTTAATTCATTCTTAAAACTTTTCTGTACTTTTGTATCAGTAATTCCAAAAAAGTTACCCTTTAGTTGCAATTTAGTCATAAATTTAATTAAATTTCGTTACTTGGTTGGCTAAACACAATTCCGCAATATTCACCATAAAGAATGGTCATGAATGCCGTGTATCTGAATTTATAAGTAAAGAAAGATGAACGTACTATAGAAGTTCCGCAAACTTCCATAAACAAACGGTTAGTAACTGTTATTTGATCTTTTTGTTCTCCTTGCCAGATGTTATATCAAAAAGTTTTTATTTTCCACTTCGCGATTGTCATAAACAAGAATTTAAATTCGCAAACTTTTTAATGCTAAAAACTTTCTTCCGACATTCCCAAGGCGGAGAATTCAAAAGGCAAACCATCACATGTAATAATTTTTACTCTCCGAAAACTTAAATTTAATTCCAAAATGATTTGCTCTTTTGATCACAAAGCACTACCCAAGTTTATATGGTTTTATCTTCTACATTGAAGAACTACTGTTGTTTCCTATATTGAGGTCTCTCCTTATATTTCTTTGCTAACCTTTTGATCTATTAATTCATAAATTGCCAGTTGGTCACATTTTATCGTGTTAATAGATGTACATTCCGCAACTTCATAAAACTGAATACTACCAACTTGTTAACACCTAAAAGTTTTAACAACATTATAGTGCCGAAAAACAATTATGTATATGCTACTTAAGTTGAATGCAATGTTGAAGCACACATTTCAAGATGTTAAAATTAGGGAAAGCACTGAGAATGGATAATATAACTTGAGAAATGAAGAAAATTATTATAACAGTATCTACCTGCGACGAAAATACGCAAGAATAATAAAAGAAAATAAGCTAGAGGAAAAATCGAAGATTCACCGCCTGGGTTTAAAGTGCCGAAACCACACAGAACCTAACATTTAAAATAAGTCAAAAAAAAAAAAAAAAAAAAAAAAAAAAAAAAAAAAAAAAAAAAAAAAAAAAAAAAAAAAAAAAAAAAAAAACTGCTAGAGACCAACAAAAACGCAAGTTGAAATTAAAAGACAAAGAGATACGGAAGGTCGAATTTTATAATTGAGCCTAAGTCAGTTAGTAATCAATGGAAAATTTTACAAATAATTAGATGAACGAATGAAGAAACCCGGAAAAATATTTTACAGTGTGAAAAACATATTAATAGGAAAAATTTTAGTTTTTCATAATGTTGTTATGTGACCTAAACAATGTAAATTATATTTTATCGATTAGAGAAACAACAATTAATTTTAAAAAAGAAATGTTTTGATGGAAACTTTATAGTGAATAGAAGAGGAAAAATAATAGTAAAAAAACCAAAATAAAATAAGATAACAAACATAGACTATCTGAAGTCAATGCCACTACAAGGGAACTATCCTGGATCGTCCCTACAACATAGTTAGGATGTCAAAGGAAATTACCGGAAGTATCGTCGGAACTGAGCAAATATTTATTTACTACCTTGGAAACAGGAACTATTTTAATCCATATATGAATTCAAATAATAGCTGATACGTAGCTGGCACCAAATGTGTTGTTTGGAAAGAGCTTATCTGATCACACCCTCTTCCAAGAAACGCCACATCGTCCACGAAAGAACTAGGGTGTCTTCCTCTGGATTATCCAACCCTTATTTAAATATTCCTCTTCTTCTTGTTTAATTTTGAAAAATTAGATCAATATATTGTTGCAATCATTATAATAAAATTGAAAGTACGAGAGACAGTAGGATAAATTTGGAAATTCCCTCTGTGTGAATTATCGATGCATGCACAGTGATAAAGTTTGGTATAACCAGAATCTGTTAGTTTTTTCCCATTGTTAAAATTTTTGCCAGTTTGTATATTTTGTTGCCACAAATTTATGAAGCGTTTTAAAATTGTTATAGGAACAATGTATGAAATGTTTAATATCGCTTGTTTTAAAAATTTTAATTTGGTCATATTGCGCTTGAAGATCAACTAAAGGAAAAGCGTCCCTCAACATCAATTGTTGCTGAAAATATTGATGCTGTTTGTCGAATGATTGAAGAAGACCGGTATGTGACATACGATAAGATTCAGGCATTTTTGCACATATTTCGTAACACGATACATTTCATTTTGCATACTCATTTAGCCTCGAAGAAACTTTGTTTATAGTAGATATCACATAATCAATCGATATCTCAAAAACAAGCACGTGTCAACTGGTGCAAAACAATGTTAAAAAAACAACAGAATTTCTTAACCCATCTATGATATAATTTCGAAAAAAATTATTACATTTTCGTTACTAAACCTGGTCACATGGTGGTTACGAGTGCTTTAGAAGATCGTCCAACATTTAATTCGGTGTGGCATGTATACAACAGCTTGCTCACCCGAAGTCATTGAACAGTGGCGTAAAACAAACCGTAAAAGAATAATCAGTTTGTATCATGATAATGCAACATCCCGTATGGCAAAAGGTGAAACAAAAGTTTTGTAAAATCATGGAATTTCAAGATGATTATATCTTACCTTTTTACATTTATCATGCATAGATTCCACAAACTATAAAGTACAAAAAACAATCATCATGTTTAAATTATTGGTTTCAACGTATCAATTAAACACTATAATAATTAAAGAAAGGCTGAATAAGTTGTATTTTAAAGTGTGTAAGATTCTTTATTTAAAGATATGTGTAAAAGAAATATATATATTTCTCAAAGTCAAAAGAGTGTCAAGCGCTTTCGGCAAAACAATGCCATCATCAGGACAAACTGAAAAAATAATTGATGATAGAAGATACATAAAGCAAACATGATACTTACAAAAGTGCAAAAAAGTAGAGAAGGTTGGTTATAAAACAAAAGTAGAGAACATCAACGCAGTAACAATACATCTTAAATTAACTTTTTAAAAAACGACATTAATATAGTAGAAAACAGTAACATTTTTAAAAAATTTGGTTTTTAAAGGCCCAGGCCTGAAAGTTGTCCCAATAAAAGACAACAAGTGTTTTTTAAAAACATGTAAAATAAATAAAAAATTAAGATGTTTTACGTGAGAAAATTATGAACATGCGGTTTTTGACAAAGTTAGAAAAAGAGTAAGGTTATTTTTAAGTAAAGGGAAAGGTAAAAGGCCAGGACAATAAAAAGGAAGAATAGATCTGAGAGACGTTCAAATATGAAGGTGGATGTAGGAGAGAAGAATATGTTGACTAGTGGTTAATTTAAATAGGTTTTAAAAATAAAAGAAGTGATTACTTACCACACACTTACAAACTTTTGAATAATGGGTTAAATTTGTTAATATTTAGGTGAATTTGGGTGTTTAAACAGGAGGAGGAAGGTTTATTTAGTTCACGAAGGATTTCAAGATCTTCGAGAAGATCAAGTTTAAAGTTACAATTGAAGATGTTGTGTAAAATTTTAACGTTTTCAGGGGGGTTGAAATTGTGTTTGTTAAATTTTAAATGGTGTCCAAAGGTGGACTTATCAGGGTATCTGATGTGTTCTTTGATTCGAATGTCCAGTTTTCGAACAGTTTTTCCAATGTAAGTTGAATTACAATCTAAACAAGAAAGTTTGTAAATACCGCTTTTGTCAAGGATGGGAAGAGAATCTTTTGTGTGACTAAGTAACGATTTAATGGAAAGGTTGTTTTTGAAGGATATCTTGATATTGTCTAAATTTCGGAAGATTTTGGAAATGTCATGGGAAATTTTTCCTAGGTAAGGTAATGAGAAATATTTTAAATTAGTCGAAGGGACAGGACTTACATTATATGCTTGTTGTATGTTACGTTTTAGTTTTAATTTATGGAGGACTTTATCGATAATATTTGGCTGGAAACTGTTGTTAACAGCTAATTGTTTTAAGATATTAACTTCTTTGGAAAAATTGTCTGGGGATAAAGGAACATTGAGTAAGCGGTGAACATAGCAGTAAATAGCGGACATTTTATGTTGGAAAGAGTGATTGGAATGGAAATTGATAAGATGATCAGTTTGAGTAGGTTTCCTATATATGTCAAAAGAAAGTTGGTTATTCGAAAGGGTAATGGACAGATCAAGAAAATTAATCGAGGAATTCACTTCAATTTCAACTGTGAAGGAAATGTTAGGGTGGAGATTGTTCAAAAAAAGAAGAAAGTTATTAATATCTGAAGAGTTACCTTTGAAGATAACAAAAATGTCGTCAACATATCTATGCCAATTAAGAATAAATTGGTTATTAGTAGGAATAAGAATTTTTTCATTTTCAAGATGATCTAGGAAGAGATCAGCCATCAGGCAACTCAGAGGATTACCCATACTTAAGCCATGAGGTTGCTGGTAAAATTTATTATTAAAAAGGAAGAAATCTTGGTCCAGACAGATTTTTAAGAGTTCAAGGGTGAATGTTATTGTATCTGGATTGATATTGTTTTTTAATAAAAGATTTTTAACTATAGGGAGAGTTTCATTTTTTGGAACGTTAGTGTAAAGGTTACAAACGTCAAAGGAAATTAATTTTATATCATGGGGAAGAACTAAATTTTTAGTCTTGTTAATGAGGTCTAAAGAGTTAACGACCGTGAATTTTGGTTTGTAATTAAGTAGTTGGTTTAAAAAATTGTTTAAGAATTTTGCGAGGGATGAAGCAGGGGAATTGAAGAAACTGACGACTGGTCTCATAGGGGAGTTGGGTTTATGAATTTTTGGTAAGCCATAAAGGCGAGGGATGAAAGGGTTTTTTAAAAGAAAAGAGTTAGGATTAAGATTGAGGTTGGTGAAGAAATTTTTGAATTTAAGAATGGAAGATTTCAGAT